>RJWJ010004498.1:8624-75633 GCA_004363605.1 Indri indri
CAGCTAAAAATATATAGAGAAAAAATTAGCCGGGCATGGTGGCACATGCCTGTAGTCCCAGCCAGTCGGGAGGCTGAGACAGTAGGATTGCTCGAGCCCAGGAGTTCGAGGTTGCTGTGAGCTAGGCTGACGCCACGGCACTCGCCCCAGGCAAGAGAGTGAGACTCTGTCTCAAAAAAAAAAAAAAAAAAAAACAAAAAAAAAACTTAGTATTTGTGAATAAGAGGCATAATTTTAGTGATTTTCAAACTTTTAACTTTCTTCATATAAAAGCTAATGGAAACCATGTATGTAGTAACATTAAAGGCAAAGCTGCTCCAGTTGAGTGGCAGGAAGGCCAAAGAACGTTTGTTAGCTCACATTTCTCACATTTCTACAGGTGGCCTCTTCGAGCTCAGCTTGAAAACCACTGCTGTGTTATTGTGGGCTTTTTGGGGTCACTGGTTCTTTTGAGAATCTGAGGAAAGCTAGCGACTCTCTTTCCAGAAAAATAATGCACACCCACACATACACGTAAAATGTTGCATGCTGTTTCAGGGGATTCTGGACATGTTGAAACCTGTCACAGGCTCTAGGTTAAGGACATCTATCCTATAAGAAAAGTGATACATTAACCTAAGAACTTTGCTTTTTAATTTACTGATTCATACTCAGATTAGCACATCTTGTATAAACACTGATAGTTTGTGATGGAAAAGGCATATAGCATATGATAAGATGACCTTAACAAATGCCTCTTTCTTGCTGGGACAACACTAAGATGTTTTAAATCACACCAGCACCATTTTGAGGGCACTGAAATGTTTGGCTCATTACAGGCTTAATACAGAAATGTTTCTGAAGGATTTCTAATCAGAGAATTGTAAGAAAATGCACTATTATGAGATGGCAGTCTTCACCTCACGGAACATTAGTCCCATAAAATCCTATGCAAAACAAAGTAATTAATTCAAGAACTTTTAGCTTGTTACTCACATTTATAAGATATCCCTCTTGCTCTTTGGACTTTTCCAGTCAGATTTATTTAAATTTCACTTAGTTATTTTACTTCTGGACTATGGTGCAATACAGTAGAAAATAACTTTGTTACATTTTTGTCGTAGGAAAACTAAGGTGCTGTCTCCTTCCTCCCTTCCCACAAAATCTGTATTGCCCCTATTTGTATTTGTCCAATGTAACAGACACGACAAATTTTGTATTCTTTTAAAATTTCCTCTGACAGTATAAGCCTTCTGTGTTTATCTGAAGCAGTATACAAGCCTTTGGTATCTGCAATTTTAATAGTTTGGATATATTTATTAGCCATCTTATTCCTGAACTACATCCAGTTCTTCCAGTATAGAATCTGGTGCTTCCTGACCAAAAAGATGAGAACAAAAACATAAAAAATATAGATGCTCTCAATTGAAATGGAGTGAAAACATTGGTTCTACATGTTTTCTTTTTAAAATAATTTTCTCATTCATCAAAAAACTTGCTGTCTTTCTTATACTTACCCCTTTTTATGCATATTAATAGTATTTATAAAATATGTTCTATAATTATGTTATTGTAGATACTGTTATGTATTGTCCAGTGACATCATAAGGCAGGCCCTATTACTATATCTTTTCTACCTTCTTATTTGTAATAGAAACTATAGAATGTATGACTAAGAAGTCACTTTGAGATTGACTTTTTAAAGTCTGCTGTTGCAAAGTGCAAAACTGTGAGTGGAAATGTTTTATTCTGACTTAATAATATGTTAGAAATTAGAGAATACAGTGGGAGGATTTTTAGATATTGCTGCTGCTGTTACCCAAGGTACTTTAGAAAAAATTTTTTAATCAAAAATAAACAAAAATTCCTTTGGTATTTAAAGTGAAACATTTAGCCTGTTCATTTTAATCTAAAGCAAAAGTAATATGGGTCAACATATTGGTATATTTGTAAAACGCCTTAATATATCCCTTTGTGGAAGGCACTACACAGTTTACTTTTATATTGTATTGTGTATATACGTATTTTGTATTAAAATTGAATCAATGGCAACACTACAGTTTTATAAAATCATGCTTTGTTAGAAAAGGAATTACAGCTTTGCAGTATAACTAAATTGTTTTGCAAACTTCTGAATGTAATAGGTATGAATAATCAGCCTGTGTTTTTAATGAATCTATTTGTATATTCCTAATCATTTTCTCTAGTGTAATGTTTGCTGGGATAATAAAAAAAAAAGCTAAATTCAAATCTTTCAATTAAGTGTGGAAAGCTAAGTTTTAAGCTACGTAAGTATGTCAATTTTTTAATTCAAAAGTTTCTTTTAATATTTTTATTCTTTAAAAAAATTTATGATTAAAAATTTGATGCGTTGGAATTAAAATATACAACTAATGATAGTACCTAGTTAGGTTAAGGCAAACCTAATGTGTAAATGTCAGATATTTCCATTTAAATGTTTTCATTTTTGTCCAATATAAATATAATAAATTTTTTGTGGTAAAGGCTTCCTTCAAATTACAGGTTTAAAACTTTTTAATTATTAAGTTCTACATTTAATCTCATTGGAGTACACTTTATAATTTTTACTTAATTTTATTTATTTATTTACTTTTTTAAGAGACAGGGTTTTGCTTTCACCCAGGCTGGAGTGCAGTGGTGTAATCATAACTCACTGTAACCTTGAACTCTTGGGCTCAAGTGATCCTCCTGCCTCAGCCTCCCAAGCAGCTAGGACTACAGGCTCATGCCATCACACCCAGTTAATTCTTAAATATTTGGTAGAGATGGGGGATCTCACTGTGTTGCCCAGGCTGGTCTCAAACTCCTGGCCTCAAGCAGTCCTCCCTCGTCAGCCTCCCACAGTGCTGGTATTACTGGCATTAGCCATTGCACCGGCCTTGTTTATATTTTTAAAGTATGAAGTTGTTGTTTAATCTGTTTTCCTTTATTTACAATCCTTTATCACATAAAATTCTTACTAGATAAAATATACATATTGATATTTTAATCTCATCTCAACTTTATATGGATGGTCAAATACTAATTTTTTCTTCCTCTTTTTAAGCATTACCATTATTATGTTTCCTTTCATCTCCTTGTATGTACTCCCTTATAAATTTGTATTTGGCCTACATGAGGCCATTGTATAGCTGACACAAATTGAATTATTCCTATTATTTATATTGCTACATTGTGGACCTGTATTTGGCATGCTTAAAATTGTGACTATGCTGTGCCAAAGCCACACACTCACACACACGTCTGTTTATGTATGCGAAAGGTAGAGGGAGTTTGCCAAATGTATGTTTGAAGCATGAATAGTTATTGTCCACAGTGTCCGGTCTTTTTTCCCTTCAGTAACAGAGTTACCCAGAGATTCTGAACATTTTGCTGGATTCAGACTCTGGATGGAACTTTGGGTTGTTTTCCCTGGGGAGGGGTTAAGTTTGTTCCGCGGCAGGGAAAAAAAAGATTCTCAGGAATGCCTAGCTCCCAGAGGAGTTGACTAATGACAAAGGCTCCTCTTGTTTCCCAGTATCCATCCTCCCATTGTTCCTTTTACTAACAGAGCCCCCATCCCTCTCCAAGTTTTGACTGCCCCACTAGAGTCCATGTTTCTCATTTTCCCTTGTAATTAGGTGTGGCCACATGACTAGGTGGCCATCGGGATATGAGCAGACATGATATGTGCAAATTCTACATACACTTAAAGTTGATATCTCTTGCTCACCACTTGCTCTTTCCCTCTTCCCACCTGATGGAACATGTACATAGTACATAGTGACTTTATATTGACCTTGAAAATTAAGAAAAACACTTTAGTGATGGTGAATCAACAAAATGAATAGAACCCGGTTACCAGAGAGATTGCTCTGTCTTCTGGGTTAGAGTGCAGTGGCCTCATCATAGCTTGCTGCAACCTCAAACTCCTGGGCTCCAGCAATCCTCCCGCCTCGATTACAGGCATGAGCCACCGCGCCCAGCTGCCTTCCTAAAATTTCTGCGTAACACTTCTACTGCCCAGAAGTTAGATCCGTGGCCACACCTAGCTGCAAGGGACTCTGGGAAATATAGTCCTTATTCCAAGTGGCCAATTTCATCAAACTAGGTTTTATTATTAAGGAGAGTGGGTATTTGGTGGGCAAATGGCAGTCAGTCTCTGCCACAGTGAGCAAGTTGAGGGAATTTCTGATAGCTTCTATTTCTTTGAAGTCGGAGGCATAGTAATTTGCTGAAAGGACTGGAAGGGCTGGGTAGCTGGCTTGAGGAAAGCGATGAAAGTCTGAAATAACAAATGGGAAGAGTGAAACAGATAACTGAAGTGGGACGGGCAGAAAAATATGTTTCAGGTGGGTTGTAAGGCATGAAATTGTGATGCATCAATCTTCATAGTGGTGTGATTTTTTTTCTCTGTAGCATTCAATAGTCTCGTAGTAGTAGATTAGTGATGGAAGCTATTATTTAGGAAGAATGTGTGTAAGGTTAGTGAAGTACACTGGTAGAACTGTCCCAGTCTGTTACTGCAAATACTGTGCTACATAATCTAAAAATCTCTCAAATACTACTCGTAGTTAGAAATTTGTAGTCTTATACGCACTCCGTATCCCAAGAGATGGCTCAAATGTTTGAAGTATGTAGAGGAGTGCCAGATGCATTGACCAGGTGAATGAAATTAATAACTGGTCCTGAGAATCCCTCTAGATTTCTCTGACGAAATGTAAAAAGTGTTTCTAATTCTTTGAAATAATTTTATTTATCTACAAATATCTAATGAATGCCTACAATATGTCAGACATTGCTCTAGTCAAGTGGACAAAGTATCTGACTTAATTAAGTTTACCTGCTGGGGCAAGAGAGACAAATATATAATGTTGACAGATGGTCCTTATGGCCATTCTCTTTCTGTGTAATTCCAGAGGTCACAACAACTCTTGCAACAGTCCTCCAATTTATTCTCTCTCTACTCCAAACCTTCTTACTCTTAACTGCCAAGTAATCTTATTTGCTACATAATTTGTGCTTTCATTTAAAAACTTTCAGTGGCTCCTTTTTGCCTACTGAAAGTTTAAACTCTGTAGCTGGCACTTCCCTTTCTACCTCTTTTCCCGTAACTTCTCTTCATGTGTCCTGTGATCCTGCCAAATTAACCTGACCATTCAACAGGAAAATAAGATCTCAGATTTCTGAGTTCCAGTTTGGACACAATCATTTTAAAAGGGTGGTGGTTCTATTAATAGAAACCACACTGTAAAAGAAGAAATAACTAGTGTGGTAGTCATGAGGATGGTACACAAATATTCTGTTTCTCCTTCAGGGTGCACTGTAGAACTGAACACCCTCATTCCTCTGAAGTCCAGCTTGGCCACATGACTTGCTCTGGCCAATGAAATGTGTGCATTTCATCATAGCATGCCTCACATCCATCAGAAGCTGTGCAGTTTATCTCTTTTTCTTTTATCCCTGCCAAGAGTCCCAGTGCCTGCATCCACTCAGCTATGAACATATACAGTAGATCAGGAAAAAAAATCCTGTTGTTTGAAGCCTCTGATTTAGGGGTTACTACAGTATAACCTACTCTTCCCTGACTAGTAGAATGAGTAAAGAAATGGAAGTAGTGAATGTAAGCCACTTACATTGTCATTCTGCTTTTAAAAAAAATCCTCATTGAGGTAAAATTTATATACAATAAAAAGTATCCGTTGTATGTATACTATTTGATGAGCTTTGATAAATAATATCCCTGTGTAACCACTGCCCCAACAGAACATACTTCTTTTCCATGGCCTCAAAACATTTCCTTGGGCCTCTTTGCAGTCAATTTCCTCTCCCCTGCCAACTGAATCCAGCCTCAGGCAACCAAACACTGATCAGCTGTTACAATAGATTAGTTTTGCATGTTCTAGAATTTCCTATAAATGGAACCATACAACATGTATTCATTTTGTGCCCTTTGATAAGTTTTTAAACTGTAAATGGGCTTTATAAGTTAGCATACCTTTACGCTCATATAAAAGATGAAGGTTGAGTGCTGGGCACAGTGGCTCCTACCTCTAGTCCAGCTATTCAGGAGGCTGAGGCAGGAGGATGGCTTGAGTCCAGGAGTACAAGGCTGCAGTGAGCTGTGATCTTACCACTACACTCCAGCCTGGGTGGCAGAGCAAGACCTCATCTCTAAAAAAAAAAAATAAATACATACATACATACATACATACATACATGCAATTCAGGGGAAATACATTCATTCAGTCAACAAATATTTATTGAGCACCTACTAGGTACCAGATAGTGTTTGGCACTGAATATACAGTCGTCAAAAAATAGAATGTTTCATGAGGCTTAAAGTCTTATACAATTCTTAACTAAGTAGAAAATAATAGCTTCACTATGTTGGATATGAACCCTTATTGTAATAGAGCTCAGGAAACTATAAAGGAAAATAAAATCTTGGGACCCCCAAACTCATTATGCCATGGGGATAGTTAAGCCTTGAAACTGAGTCATGTAACACTGCCATCCTTTTTCAGATGGCAGTGATTTCACAACCCTGTGTCATAACATTATACATAGGCCAGGTTCCCACAATGACAAGAGGCCTTTTGCCTCTCCAGATGGCGGCCCTCACTGACTGCTTGTAAGGAAATTCCTTGTAAACCCCCTAACCTTTCAGGATATATAGCCCCCTATAAAAACAAGTGCATGTTAATCACAGCCTTAGGTCTGCAACCTAACTAAATTCTTAAACCTGAGTTCTGTTAAGTTTCACACTAACAATATGGGCCTATCTCCACAGACGAGACACAGAACAAGGACAAGAAGAGATCAATCACTCCTCTGCCTACACTGAGAAGGCTACATAATTGACTTTTCCCTCTACTTCTTCAAAGGTTCACCTTATTTTATGTAAAAACATAGATTTACTGAGCGTTAATTAGAGCCTCACAAGAATGTAACCATTTGCCTCACTTCCTACCCTCCTCCCCTTAAATACTGAGTTCCCAAAATACTCTTTGGAGAGCACAGGTCACACATGCTTTTTTGGGGTTTGTGCTTTTCCTAGGGGCATCCTCAAACTCTCGTTTAGTAAACCTCAACTGATTGTGACTCTCAGTCACTCATTTTTGGGTTATCAAAACTATATCTTTTGGAATCAAAAGATTCCAATATCTTTTGGAATCAAAAACCAATTCAGGGAGGTACAGATTGATCACCCTAATTAGGTGAATTCAACCTTTATCTTTTCCACCTCAGCCTCCTGGGGTGGCTGGGACTACAGGCATGCACCATCACCTCTAACTAATTAAAAAAAAATTTTTTTTTTTTTTGTACAAACAGGGTCTCCCTATGTTGCCCAGGTTGGTTTGTACTCCTGGCTTCAAGCGATCCTCCTGCCTCGACCTCTGGAGTAGCCGAGATTTACAGGTGTGAGCCATAGCGCCCAGATGAATTGCTTTTACATGTCTATATTAAATAACTGGGACGCTTTAATGTTAGAATTTTAATTACCATGCACTCCTAAAGGAAAACGTGTCATTTTAAGAAATTTAATTAATTTTTTTATAGAGACAGGGTCTTGCTCTGTTGCCCAGGTTAGAGTGCACTGGCGTCATCAAAGCTCACTGTAGGCTTAAACTCCTGGGCTCATGCGATTTTCCTGCCTCAGCCTCCTGAATGGCTGGGACTACAGACGTGCAGCACCACACCCGGCTGGGTTTTTCTTTTCTTTTTTTTTTTTATTTTTAATTTCTTGCAGAGACGGGGTCTTGCTATGTTGCTCAAGCTGGTTTCAAGCTCCTGGCCTCAAGGGCTCCTCCCACCTGGGCCTCCCAAAGTGTTAGAATTACAGGCGTGAGCCAGTGGGAAACCCTGTCTTTACTGCCTCTTTTGCACCTCGGGCAGAGGATGGAAAGTGATAAAAGAGGAAGTGTGGCCAATAGCACGGTCTAACTTTCCTTGTTGACTGGTTATATTAAAAGGGCGACAAAAAATAAAGAAAATAAAATTCCACCAGCAGCGTGTCCGAACACCTTTGTTTACCCCTTCCCTATTTTATTCCCGTTATGCCGTGACATGGACCCCAGCCGACGAATTCTGAGTAGTAGGTTCTAAAACAGGATTTGTCATAAACGAATTGCTTGACTCTAGACACTCACCTGTAAAATAGACACACTGACTTCCTAACCTCTGAGGAGTGTGGGCGAAATGAAATGGGGGGGAAAGTGAGCAAGCCCTCTAAAAAGATACTGAAGTACGCGACGGAGCACTACTTGAGGTCAACACCACTCCAGCTCTCCGCCGCGGCTGCCGCGAGCCGGCGGCGAAAAACTGCGCAGGCGCGCCCCAGGGCCCGGCCACACCCCCCACCGTCCGTCCCGCCCGGCGCGCGCACGCCGCCCGGCGTCCTCGCTCCCGAGGCGTCGCCGCGCGTGCGCCGGAGTCACCAGGCTGCCCTCGGCACCGGAAGTGGCCGTGGCGGGTTTGCCTTGAAATTCTCGGCCAAGAGGAGCATCGCCGGGGCTCGTGACGGTTAACTGGGCAGTACTGGGGCCGTGAGCGGAAAGCAGGGTGGTTGGGGCTGGGCTGATCCCCTCCTTCCTCGCTAGCAGGAGCCCCAACTCGGCACTTCTCCTGCGCCTGGCGGTGGGCGGTTTCCCGAGGAGCCTGGGCCGCCACAGGTGAGTGTTTGCTCTCGCAGTGCTTTGGGGACCCCGAGTCCCCTAACTCCGGGCCGGCTCTGCAGTGAGGGTCCACTGAGCATCCTGCGGTGAGCCTGCCTGTGCCTGCGCCGAGGTCTTAGATCCTTGCTGTTGCCGCTGACACCTGTGGCTCAGGCGACAGTCCCCCCCTACCTGAGGAATCCTGTCTGGCCAGGAACTTTTCAGAGGCTCCCGTCGATCCCATCGAAGTCACCAGCCTTGAGAATGTATTTTTAGTTTTTCGCTTTTTTGACTGGTAGTCTCCTGAATCCGTCCACGCCCAGCCCCCGGCCCGAGACTGTCACCCGTGAAAAACCCCGAAAGCCGTGACATTGGGGTACGCCTTCTTTCTTACAGTTTGTTAGGTTGATGTGATATTGTTGGGAATGTTGTTTTTTATTTAGTTATTCTAGAGCCGGGCGTCCTCTGGGAGGCTTGTGGCCCTTTTGTTTAGAGTTGATACCTTTTAGAAACTTACCCCTCGAAATATTTGTTTCATGCGTATATTATATGGTGACAAAGTTAGAGATAAACGTGAATACTTAAGTGTCTTACAGTGGTTAATCTCGAGCCCTTATTTATTCAAAAGTAGTTTCCTTTTTAAACTGCGAAGTGCCACTTTTAGTTACTAACTTCCGACAGCGCAGTGATGCACCCTTTTCTCTTGAAAGCACTAATTTATGTCTACTTCTTTGCATTCAGACCTTTAGTTACTGCTGAAAACTATTCCTGATGTTTTAGAATGTGTGCGATAGATCTTTGACCCGTAGTCACAATGATAGTCACTGTAGTAGATGTCAAGAAAGAGTTTTGTAATGTTTATACAGTCTTAAATGTCTCAGTATACAGCCCTGTTTTCTTTTCCAAAGGAGATGGTTTTTGTAATCATTGAGTTCTCATACCAAGAAATAGGAGCAGCGCTCTTTGTTTTGTATTAACATTAACAACTTGGGGCCTGTAACATGCCTTAAAAAAAAACGCAGTGCTGATTAACTTTCCAACATTCCTAGATTATGAAAAGCTATATAAAGCCCCTTTCTGGCATTGGTTATTGATGAAGCTTTTATATTTTATAGATTCAGTACTAGGCGTACTGTGTAGTCTGCAAGGATTCTGCACCTCATTTTGAAACTGGTATCACAAGTCTGACAAATATGAGGATTACAGAATCTTGTACTATTGATATAGTAATTAATTAATGTTGGGTTTCTGTTTACAACAATGGTTTGGGTTTCTTTTTTTAACTACTTGACTTTAAAAAAAAAGATAGCATTATAACATCGATAAGGTCAATGTTGATAACATGCTAAATAGATTCGGCTTGTGGTGTTTATTGATAGGGCTTGGATGGCTTTTAAATTACATTTTAATTATTATACTTGTTGATTTGTTTTGTTTAGGGTAAGCTGAAAGAAAGTTTACAAAAGACCTATATAGTGGACTTTATATGAATTTTTTCTGAACAGTTTTTTTTTGTTGCTTTTTAAAAATAGTGCTTTCTCGTACTTGAATATTTATTATATGATGATTATATAGGTAAGAGAAATGTATGCCATGCTGTAATAGGTCACGGGTCACTCATTTATTGTGCTTATTCATAATCATCAGTGAGTGATGTAAATTGGCATATGTTTTCTTTCATATCCCAGAGATGAACATTCTGAAAATTTCTTACCAGTGCATTGCCACACTGGTCACACACACTTGGTTTACTGAGATGCTTTCAGGAAGATGCGTGATTGGGTTTCATGATCTGTTTTTGTTTTAGGAAATAAATTTTGCAAATATTTTAAGACAGTTTCAGGCTTTCAACATTGATGCTGGTTTTTTTAGTCTGTGCTTTAATATTAATAATATTCTATGCTTGTCTCCTCTTAGTAAGCAAAGAAAAAAAAAACAACTTAGAATAAAGTCGTATCCCTTCCAATGAAATTCAAGGATTTCAAGGTCTCATTCTGTCTTACTTTTGTTTTTAATGCAATTCCTTGCAACTCAGTTGGTGCACCTTAAATATTTTTTAAATGAATGATATATGCACATTATGGTAAAAAACTGCAATGTAAGTGGAACCCAGCCTAAGATTTCTTCAAAAATTAAATGGGTAAGGTATCTTCTTTAGGTGTGGAATAGGGAGGGCTCCGTATTAGTTGTTTAGAGAGAGAATAGGAATCTTAGAATTCAAATTGTTACCTGTTCTTTTTCAGTCTCTTTGGTCTTCTTTTTCCTAATCCTAGAGGAGAGAAAAAACACTTTTAGTCTCTTTGTGGAGATACTACACTGCATCACAAATTGTTTGCTAGAAATTTTGCTGTAAAATGGAGTTTTTAGTATTTAATTTTAAAAATTTGATTGTTACTTGCAATTTCATATTGCATCTTGTTCAATTTAAATAAATTTAGTCATTAGCAAAGTTGTAACTATTCAAGCCAAGTAAGCAAAAGGGTGGTTCTGTTAGAATAATATGAAGGAAAGACTTGATGTGAGATAAAGCAGGCACAGCCTATGGTTATCTTTCTGTTTAATAATCCGTGTAACCAAGAGTCTAAATTTGGGGGCAATCTCATTTTTATATAAGGGGTCTATTAATGTTGATCCAGTAGGTAATGTTTACGGTTCATAGTGCTTAAAATTTGACCTATTAGCTTTTTTCCAAATAGATTGATTTCTTCAAATACTGCCAGATATTGTGCTAGGTAGACCCAGTTTCTGACCTCCTGCAGTGTAATTTTAGCAGTGATAAGGATACATTTTGAAAATTGGGAGAATTTCACAAATTTAGTGTTGACATTTGTTTGAGAAGTGTGTTTTAGGCTTAGAGAATCCTAAAGGAATAGGGAAAATTATCTTTGTCTAACATTTAGTGAACTAAGGATGCTTTGATACTGTTTTCTGTAAACACATTGTTTCTCCGATAACAAAGGATTTTTCAGGTTGTTTGTTAATGTGGCCTTGGATTGACTTGACCTTTATGCTTGTTAAAAAATGTCAATTCGTTGGCCCCTAAGGAATTTATCTGATTAGAAAGAGAAGTTTAAAACATGGAACCTTAAAAGAAGGCCCGGAGTGACTTCAGTGAGTTTGGGGCCATTGAACCATGGCCTTCAAAAGAAATGAAAAAATTGAGGACCACCTATATATAAGTAATTAATTTAGATTCTTTTTTTTTCAGTAGGAGAAAGGGAAGACAGATCTGGAGGGAGTTTATTAAGGAAAAGAGAGAGGGAAAATACATGAGAGGCTTGATATCCAAGCTCATCCAGATCAACTGTATACTTACAGCAGTTGGCCCTGATTATACTCTTCTAACCTTGCCCAAACTAGGTGTCACTGTAGGGCTTGGATGGCTTCAGGGCAGAAGTAATCACACAGGCATCAAGCTGTAATCCCAGTTTGGTAGGGATGAGTTGAGGATCCAGGAATGTGAGTGTGCTGAGGGTTAGGAATTGGACAAAGGACAGAACTCTTGGTAGTTAAGACAAAAACCTGGCAGTAGTCATTCATTCAAAGATTTATTGAAATCTACTGTGTGCCAACATGGTTCTAAGTGCTGGGGATCTAGCAGTAAAAAACAGAGACATGGTCCCTGGCCATGAAGCTTTTTTCAAGGTGGAATATTATCAGTGGTCATGAATCCATGGAGTCACTGCTTAGGTCATGGGATTTTATTCCTTTTCTTTTGGACCTCAGATGACCAGTCTTTTTTTTTTTTTTTTTAAAGGTAAAGAGTGGCGCTCGGCTCCCACCATAGGGGCTGGCGGACCCCTCCCCCGCAAGATGCCCAGTCTTGAGTTACTCATAGACCTCATTTCATAGCTGTATTGCTTCATAACAAATTACTCACAAATTTAGTGGCTTAAAACAGCAGACATTTATTATCTCACAGTTTTTAATCTGGGCATGCTTAGTTGAGGGCCTCAGATTCAAAGCTGTAATCAAGGTATCAGCCAGGGCTGTAATCATTTTAAGGCTCAATTGAGGAAGGATTCACTTCCAAGCTCACTTACTTGGTTATTGGCAGGATTCAGTTCCTCACTGGTTGTTGGCCTGGGGTCCTCTCCTTTCTTTGCTGTGTGAGCCTCTGCACAGGGCAGCGCACTACCTGGTAGCCGGTTTCCCTTTGAGTAGACCCGCAAGAGACAGTGAGCAGGACAGAAGTCACAGTCTAATCTCAGAAATGGCATTCCGTTATTTGTGACAAACACACATTCAAGGGGAGGTGATTACTCAAGTATATGGGTACCAGGAGGTAGAGGTCTTTGAGAGCCATCTTAGAGACTCACTGCAATTATCCATAGATACAAGGTCCTTCTTTTGTTGTATCTATTTATTTTTTGTTTCTTCTCTACTCTTCATCTGGTTTCTTCACTGCCATTGTCCTCTTCACCCTCCATAGACTGTTTAATATACTTAATGTACGTTCTTGGATATGTATGTATCCTTTAAAAAAGTGTTTCATGTAGCATATGTATTTTTTAATTTATGTATTTTTTAATTTATATAATCGTATAGGGATTTAGATCTTGTTCTGTGTCTAAGATTTATTTTTACCTAACCCTGTATTGATGATCTGTCCATATTGCTATCTGTAAGTTTTGTTCATTGCTTCTGTCTGTTACATGGTATTCCATAGTATGTATCTACCACATTCTTCTAGCAGGGAATAGTTAGATTGCCTCCAACTTCTTGATTTCTCAAACAGTTCTGTCCCAAAACAAGTCACTTTATGGATCTATGTAAGACTTTCTTTGGAATATTTACAAAAGGGAGGGATTGCTGGGTCATAGGGTATATGTATACATGATTTCCCTAACTGCTGCCAGATTGCTCTCCAAAATGGCTATGCCAGTTTATGCCTATAAATTGTATTTAATATGTAAGGTTTTCCTTTACCTTAAATCCCTCCCAATACTTAGTATTATTGGAGTTAACTAATTTTATTTTGAATCTGGTAAATAAAAGAGGTCTTTCATTGCTTTGGTTTGTATTTATCTGTTACTAGTATCTGTATTTGGTAGCCACTGGGTTTTCTTTTCTGTGAATTGCCCTTTATGCTCTTTACTGATTTTTGTGAAGTACTTTTGTCCATTAGTGTGAGGAATTACAATGATAGATTTTTTTTTTTATTTATATTTTATTTTCATTTTTTGAGACAGAGTCTTGCTCTGTTGCCCGGGCTAGAGTGCCGTGGCATCAGCCTAGCTCACAGTAACCTCAAACTCCTGGGCTTAAGCAATCCTCCTGCCTCAGCCTCCCAAGTAGCTGGGACTGCAGGCACTCACCACCACGCCCAGCTAATTTTTTGTGTCTATTTTTAGTTGCCTGGCTAATTTTTTCTATTTTTAGTAGAGATGGGGTCTGTCTCTTACTTGGGCTGGTCTCTAACTCCTGAGCTCAAGGGATCCTCCCGCCTCAGCCTCCCAGGATGCTAGGATTACAGCCGTGAGCCACCGTGCCCGGCCAGTGATAGATTTTCTGATCCTAAGTCATCCTTGCTTTCCTGGGATAAACCCTTCTTGACTGTGTGAGTGTGTGTGTGTGTGTGTGTGTGTGTGTGTGTGTGTATGTGTGTGTTTTGATGCATTGTAGGTAAGCTAATATTTTATTTAGGATTTCCATACTTGTAAGTGAAATGGGCCTTGTTTTGCTCTTACTCAGTTCTCAGTTATGATCCCAGCCTCATAAAAAAGAGTTGGTCAACTTTTCTCTTGTTTTCTGGATCAACTTTTATGTGATTGGAGTAATTTCTGTTTAGCAGTTTGATAAAAGCTATACTAAATGCAGTGGCTCACACCTGTAATCCAAGAACTTTGGAAGACCGAGGCAGGAGGATCGCTTGAGGCCAAGAGTTTTGAGACCCTTCTGGGCAATAGCAAGACCTCGTCTCTACCAAAAAAATTAAAAAAAAGTTGTTTGGTAAAAACTCACCTATGAAAACCCTTGGAGCCTGGAGCTTTTTGGGGGGAAAGTCTTTTATTAAATTTTCATTTTTTAGGCTATAAGAGAAAAAGAAGAAAAAGAAATTTTTGTTTTTTTCGTCTCAGCTCTGCCTAGTCATTTTCTCTTTTTCACTTTGTGTTTTGTTTATTTATGCATCCTTTTCTTCTTCTTGATCAGTCTTGTCAAAGATTTGTTTCTTGATTTTTTTCAAATACCCAGATTTTGGTTTTATTAATCTTTTCTAGTTTGTGGGGGTTTTCTTTTTAATTTCTTTTGTTTTTATTTAAGTTTGGCCTTTATTTTTTTGGTCTGCTCTAGTTTTTTTCTAGCTTCCTTAGTTGATGGCTTGCTCAGTTGTGTTCATGCTTTCTTATGGTGGCAGGGCATGGTGAGTCTCTGCTTTCGTGTTCAGCCACTCCCCATCATTTCGATATTGTACCCTTGCCCCAATCCTGCCATTCAGGGCACCTCAGCATGGGAGCTGCTCTTCCTAAGGAAGTGTCTTTTGTAGTAGTCATCATCTAGCCTAAGGTGAGTGGAAGAGTCACAAAAAGAGATCACTCTTAAATTAAGAGCTCCTGTGCTTTCTTCTGCTTTTTTGTGGTGTTTTGTTTGTTTTTTAATCAGCTCCCCACTCTATCCAGGCTTATGTTTGCCCTGAAGTACCCTGCTTGTCTCTGTCTGGTATTGGGCTACCAGTGCTGGTTTTCTGTCCTCTGTGGCAAGGCGGCTAAAGTGAACAAAGATTGGCCAGGGCAATGAAGGTCAGAAAGGACACTGCTAGAAAACTGGCTACGTAATACTATGAAATACACGTATTTGAATACCCGCCAACTCCCATTGAGTCAAAAATCTTATTTCCTTCGTACTTATATCTCTTCTCTGCTTTCCTGTGATCTTTCGTGATTTCTTCACCTTTTTAGTTCCCCAGGCTTGAAACTTCATTCATTTTCAGTGTCTTCTCCACACAGTGAGTTTGTAAGTAATCTTGGCAGTTCTTTTGCCATAGTGTTTCAGATTTGCTACTTTTTATTCCCATAGCCACATTCCTAATCCAAATTATTGCTCTCTGAAAAGCATACAGATCTTTCCAACCTTGAACTTTATGCTGTTTATAGTTAATAAATAATAATAATCACTGTCAACATTAACAAAGCAAATATCAGGTACCTACTTCTAATGCTTTAAATCCATATCTATATATCCGTATCCTACTAAGTGCAAAGATTGGGCTAGGTTCTCTTATGTAGAAAGTTTCAGGGAAGATGTATTTAGCATTTATTAAACACCTACTCTTTGCCAAGTATTATGCTAGGTAATTTAAATGGTCATTTATTGCCTGCGTGTAATAGCTTATGCCTGTAATCCCAGCGCTTTGGGAGCCCGAAGCAGGAGGATTGCTTGAGGCCAGGAATTTGAGACCAACCTGAGCAACATAGTGAGACCCCAGCTCTACAAAAAAATTTTAAAAATTAGCTGGGCGAGGTGGCTCTCAGCTGTAGTCCCAGCTACTTGGGAGGCTAAGGTAGGAGGATTGCTCGAGCCCAGGAGTTGGAGGCTGTGATGAGCTATGATCATGTCACTGCACTCCAGCCTGGGCAATGGAGAAAGACCCCATCTCTTAAAAACCAGTCATTTATTCTTCACAATGCAATTCTTGGAAGTAGTTACTATTCTAAGTTTACAGATTTAAAAACTGAGGCTTAGAATAAAGTTAAGGGACTTGACCAAAGTGGCAGAATTACAGTTCTAACCAAGATTTTTCTAACTTCAAAACGCATATGCTTTCTGCTAATCCATACAGCCTCCAAAAAATGTATCTAACATTCAGCATTCATTCTGCTGGTGTTTAATAAGACTTGTGTGTCATGCGCTGAGGATACTGTCTCATACTTTTCAGATGCAATTCCTGCTCTCAGAGAACTTAATCTAGGAGAGATAAGACATATTTTAGTAATTCAAAGTAGACAAGTGCCTCGAGGTGAAAATCACAGTAAAGTGTTCAGGGACTTTACAGTAGGGAGAGTTTATTTTGAACTGAAGAGTTCAGGGGCTAGACATACTGGAAAATCTGCCATCTGAGCTGGGCTTTGACATATAGGTAGGGGTTGGGGGTGGGAACCAAGGTGTTTCTTCGAAGGAGTGGAAATGGCAGGAGCAAATGTACAGAGATGGAAAGTTAGATGTGCGTGATTGTGAGCTTCTTGAGGAAACACTGGAAAGTACACTATTAAAAAACTCTTTGGTACTTATTTTTAAGAGACATGTAACATGAAAATGTTTCTCTCTTTTTTTTTTCCAGTTTACAGTTGAGCATGAGTCTTCTTATGATTAGTGAGAATGTAAAATTGGCTCGTGAATATGCGTTGCTGGGAAACTATGACTCTGCTATGGTCTATTATCAGGGAGTTCTTGACCAAATGAACAAGTATCTATACTCAGTCAAAGATACATACCTCCAGCAGAAATGGCAACAGGTGAGAATCATGGCTGCTGTATGTTTTAATGGCTGAAGTACTCAGAAGATTTAGATAAATTGTCAGTGGTATATACAGTTACACATTAAGATTATATGATTTATTACATGGATTTTCATATAATGTTACTTTAAACTTTATTAGTAAAAGTCCACTTTCACCATTAGCAGTATTATGAGTTCTACTTAATTATTCTAGTTGTTGGAATCTAATAGATTTTTTAAAAAGTAATGGTTTTGACAATTTTTTTAGATCACATTTTTACCTGGTAAAAATAGAGTTGACTTTATTCAGCCATTGTCAAAACTGCAAATGCATGCGAATCTCGCTGGTACCGTATTCCCTGTAGAGCTTTATAAAGCAGGTCATATTTGAATCCTATTTGAGGAATTTCAGTCACTGAGTACCAACACGAATTTACACAAAGTGAAAACTGTAGAACTTACAGGTCCAGTTGAGGGTGGCACTTATGGCAAGGTTCAACTATGTCACAACAGGAGAGAAATGTTAAGAAGTTAATAGTCTTTTTGAGCTGATCTTCTAAGTAGAATGTCATTCCTCAGATCTACTGAACTGCTTTTTTAATATTGTTCCATATTTGTCCTTAATTTCTTTGAGAGAAACATCCTCTTTAACTTCTTTCCTAAATCTGCCCCTTTATATCCATTACATTATCAGAAAGGGAAAATATTTTGTATCATAAGGAGTCTAAAGTTTTCACTGAAGGACTTTTTACACCTTTTGTTGTTAGGCCAGAGACTTTTACTCAAGTTGTCTAAGCTTTTGTGTAAAGATATTTAAAATTAAGCATTTAAGTTGTAAAACAAAACATTATCAACTTCATTTCAATATTACATATATATAGTTTTTTACCAACTTTCTGTCTTAACCATTTTTAAATGTACATTTCAGTGGTATTACATATATTTATAATGTTGTGCAACTATCACCATATATAGTTTTTAAACTGAGTCAAGAACCAATATTATAATACAATTGAGTCAAAAACTATATATAGTTGTTTTTTTTTTTTTTTTTTTTTTTTTTTTTTTTTTTTTTTTTTTTTTTTTTTTTTTTTGAGACAGAGTCTCACTCTCTTGCCTGGGGCGAGTGCTGTGGCATCAGCCTAGCTCACAGCAACCTCAAACTCCTGGGCTCGAGCAATCCTACTGCCTCAGCCTCCCAAGTAGCTGGGACTACAGGCATGCGCCACCATGCCCGGCTAATTTTTTCTATATGTATTTTTAGCTGTCCAATTAATTTCTTTCTATTTTTGGTAGAGACGGGGTCTTGCTCTTGCTCAGGCTGGTCTCGAACTCCTGAGCTCAGGACTATCCGCCCGCCTCAGCCTCCCAGAGTGCTAGGATTACAGGCGTGAGCCACCACGCCCAGCCGAAAAAAAAACTATATATAGTTTTAAAATTGAGTCAAGACTGCTTTTTAAAAAATACCTTGGTTGTATGCGAATTGAGACATTTATCCTTTGAAGCTATGTTTTTCAAACTAAGTTGTGATCCTTTAGTCAGTTACAAAATTTGTGGCTTCTGATCCCCATTTTATTTATTTTTTAAAAATTATTTATTTACTGATATATAATAGTTGTAGATATTTTGGGAGTACACGTGATAATTTTGATACCTGTGTGTAATGTGTGATGGTCAAATCTGGGTAATTGGGAATGACTGGCATTTTTAAAGTTAAATAGCATAAAAACCATCAAAGTACAAATTGCAAAAGTTTTATTTTTGTCAAACTTTAAAGTTACAGCTAACTTTTCAATTTATTATGTAATTTAAATAATAATAGTAATATGGTTTAGTTAGCCAGGATATTTAGTTCTTTATCAGAGTTAATTTTGCAATTGAAAACAAAAAATTAATGAATCATTATTAAAATTTTGACAGAATATCTTGATGTGGGTTATTGATATTAAAATGGAATTTCTAAAATCTCTAATAAATGGCCTCAGTTTAATCTTGTCAGTGATTTATTAGTTATGGAAATGTAAAGAGCTTCATTCTTCTTTGAAACCAGGTTTGGCAGGAAATAAATGTGGAAGCTAAACATGTTAAGGATATCATGAAAACACTAGAGAGCTTTAAACTAGACAGTACTCCCTTGAAAGCTGCACAGCATGAACTTCCAGCTTCTGAGGGAGAAGTCTGGTCCATGCCTGTACCTGTTGAACGAAGGTAAGTGGAGGCCTTTTAGAGAAACCGATTAGCCCAAGAAGCTTATAGCATTGATTATATCTAGGAAGAGGACTGGGTGGCTGAGAACAGGAATGGGAGGGAGTTTTTTTCCTGAATATTGTCTTATACCTCTTGAATTTTGTATCATGTGACTCTATGATCTATTTCAGTAAATACTATTAGGTAGGAATAATCTGAAGACATGCTTTCATGAATGAATTCAAAGTAGTAGAGACAATATTATCTTGTAGAGGGAGACTGGAGCTAGGAATCTGTTTCTGTCTTTGCCACTATCTACAGCTTCGAGGAAATAATATAACCTTTTTAGGCTGCAGATTTTTTTTTTAATGTAAAGTAAAGAAGTTAGATCAACAGTGGTTCTCAAACAAGCTATCACAGAATAACTGCTTTTCATCAAGTTATACTGCTGCTAAAATTGAAAGAAATGGAGTTTTTAATTCACAGAAAAATAAAAGACAACATGTTCTGAATTTTAGAGTTTTCTCCAGCATTTTTTCCCCTGGCTTCCTACTACCAAGTGCCAGCAAATGAACAATTAGTGAACTGGTATTTACTGAAATGCTACAAATAGCCAATCATGCTTAGTTTCACTGCATATTTTTTAACTGACAAGTATGCAGGTGGATATTAGTTATCTATTTCATTGACATAATAGATTTCCTATTTTGCATTGTAGGTTTAAATATTGACTCTATCAGGGCTTTCTAGAAAACATTGTGACTTCCAGGTTGCATTAGGATGTTGCTCAGATGTTTTTCAGTTTTAACATTCTATCATTGTGATTCTTGATTTTTGGTTGTATTTTATAATCATAGGTGCTGGATACTGAGCACCCACAATGTTCTGAACTATTTTAAGCTACAGGTGTTATTTCATTTATTGCTCACAATAAGCCTTCCAAATGAGTCTTATTTTCCCTGTATTTCAGATAACATGGCTGAGGTATAGGGAGATTGGGTAACTTTTTCCCAATATGACCAAGCTAATAACCAGTGGAGCTAGGATTTCAACCCAGATCTATTACATTTTATAATAGTCATTACAGAGCTGGCACTCTCTGTCATAGTAGTCCTTCTCAAACTAGCATACAGAACAGTCTCTTAGGGACATTAATTAAAAATGTGGAACTAGGGGCGTCACTTTGAGACAGTCTGATATAATAGATACCAGGTGGAACTTAGCAATCTGCAGTTGATTCTGATACAAGTGGTCCATGGGTCACACTGTGAGAAGACCCATACCAAAATATTCCTGAGATTTAAGGGCAATTAATGGGTATTGATTCTTTGCCACTTTAATTTTCTTCAGATCCAAATAAAAGTGCTGTATTAATGTTCTGTTATTAACTTCTGATATCTTTGAAATATTTACTGAATTTTTCCCTGGCTCATAAGTGCTTTCATAGAAATTATATTTTCTGATACATTTAATAGTTCATTAAGAAAAGCACAGTAGGCTCATTAAAAAATAGAAGAATTCATAGAAGTAGGAGAGAAATCACACAGTCATTCTAGTTTATTTCCTTCTGGTCTTCCATGCATTGGTTCATTTTCATAGTAGTAGTTGTGCCATATCCATAATTCACAACATTGTATGCTTTTTAAAGAAAAATAATAGGCAGCAATCACTGCATAGTTACTATATGCCAGGTACTGTGTTAATTGCTTTCACATATATTATTTAATTGTCAAAACAACCTTAGAAGTTAGGTACTAATTTTTTTAGTCCCAGTTTCTGATGAGGAAACTTAAGCTTAGATAGGTCAAGTAATTCGCTCTTTGTATTGTATACATTGATGATTGATAAGTGATGTCAAACCTCTTTCTCTGAAGCTTTTTAAACATGATTTATTTAATTTTTTTGAAATAGGGTCTTGCTCTGCTGCCCAGGCTAGAGTGCAGTGGCATTATCATGGCTCACTACAACATCAAACTCCTCAGCTCGAGCGATCCTCCTGCCTTAGCCTCCTGAGTAGCTGGGACTGCCTGTGTGTGCCACCATGCCCGGCTAATTTTTCTATTTTTTATGGAGATGGAGTCTCACTATGTTGCTCAGGCTGGTCTTGAATTCCTGGGTCAAGCAATCCTCCCACCTCAGTCTCCCAAAGTGCTACTATAACAGGTGTGCGCCACTGCGCCTGGCCTTCTCTGCTGCTTTTTAAGGGTTATTTGCTACTCTTCTGAGTGGTACTTAACCTACATAGTTAACCATGACCTTATTGGTGGTTTTCCCTTTTTTCGTTATTGTTAATAAAGTTGCAGTGAATATTTGTTCCATATTTATGATTATTTTTCCACATTTAAGATTTTTTTTCTTAATTTCAGAAGTAGAACTAATAATAGATAAGTTGTATTTTTATTTTTTATTTTTTTCTTGCCTGTTAATATGTGTTACTTCTACTTGCTTTCTCATTTCTTTCCTCCTGGAGAATCATCACTCGGTCCTTGTATTAGTCTGCTTAGGCTACCATAACAGAAACTGTAGACTGGATGGCTTAAACGACAAGAATTTGTTTCTCACAGTTCTGGAGGCTAGGAAGTCTAAGATCAAGGTGTGGCCAATTTGGTTCCAGGTCTGGGCTCTTTTCCTAAGGGGACAGCTGCCTTCTCTTTGTATCCTCATATGGCAGAGGGAGTGAATGAGCTCTCTGGTGTCTTTTGTAGGACACTAATCCTATCAGATCAGGGCCTCACCCTGTGTACTCATTTAACCTTAATTACTTCCTTACTCCAAATAGTCATATTGGGGGTTGGGGCTTTAACGTATGAATTGGGCAGGGGCACAAACATTCCGTCTGTAACAGCCCAATAACTCATCTCAGTTATTGGTAAGATCTTTCCAGTGAAGAGATATGCCCAGCAGAAAATCAGTTGATTCTGAATTTAGTGAAGTATTTGATCTCCTCAGTCTCACCAACAGAGGCAGGAGAATTCTCTCTCAGGGGTAGTGGAAGTTAAGCCCTAAATAGTCTTCTTCCTTCCTGTTGCTTCTTGCTTTCTTCAGTATCTTTTTCTGTTCCTGATGTTGAATGTCCTGGATTACTATTAAGTTCTCCTGTTTGACTTTATTTGCTGCATCTTTCTGTTTCTTCCTATGATTTATTTTACTTGCTCCCTTCATTGGATATCTTTCAAGACTCTTTATTTTTCTGTTAGTCTTCATTTATGCTCCAGCTTAAGAGAGTCATTCTTTCTTCAGTTGTGTTGGTAATGCTAATCTTGCCATCACCTAAATTTTAGTCCCATTTAAAGAGCAGATTCATCTGATCCAGTATTGTTTTCTAGAGCTGTGCACAAAAAAACATGAGCACAAGGAGGTTCATTGAAGCCTATAGAAAATAGATTAGAAATAGCTTAAATGCCCCTAGATGTGATTCTTTTAAAACGTCTTTTAAAAGTCAGCTGATGTCCCTAAAATATCTTCCCATAAATAAATAAAGAATAAAACCTAAAGTTTTCACATACCTTTCAAGGCCCTATGAGATCTAGTCCCACAGCCTCTGTGACCTAAGTTCTTTTTTTTTGAGACAGAGTCTCACTCTTTTGCCTGGGCTAGAGTGCTGTGGCATCAGCCTAGCCCGCAGCAACCTCAAACTCCTGGGCTCAAGCGATCCTCCTGCCTCAGCCTCCCGAGTAGCTGGGACTACAGGCATGCGCCACCATGCCCAGCGGGTGACCTAAGTTCTTACAACTCTTCCCCTCAGGCACTGTGCTGTGTGCCTCCTTGAACAAGCCAACCACATGAATGTCAGCCCTTTCACTAGCCTTGCCTTCAGCTCCACTATTCGATGGCTTGTTCAGGGCTCTCTACTTAATTGTAACCTCAGAAAGGCTGTCCTCGACTGCCCCAATAAAATACCACCCTCCGTCATCCTATATCCCCTTACCCTTTATTTTTCTTGATAGCACTTAACATCATCTGTGTGCTGTTTATTTCTTCATTGATTTCCCCCCCCTCCACACACACAAATGCTTCTATGAGAGTTAGGGTTTTTATTAAATTTATTTTTAATTTTATATCTAATACCTATAGTAGCACTTGTCAATAGAAGGAGTTCAGTAAATTATTTTTTGAATGGCTAGCAGTAAGAAGTGGATCAAGTGGCACATTTCATGTAATTGCCATCTAGTAATTTATGAGATGATACAGGAAATGTCTCGTGATATAATAAGGGGAGAAAAATATAGGACTATATGTTCCAATTTTGTTTAATTGAAAGTTAATTATTAATATAAGAAATAGACTAGTATGTTAAATGGTTAATTCTGATTAGTAAATTTACAGGCACTTTTTTATTCTTTATGTAATCATCCCTTAGTATCTATGAGGGCTTAGTTCCAGGACCCTCGCAGATACCAAAATCCACAGATGTTCAAATCCCTTTTATCTAGTATTTGCATATAACCTATGCACATCCTCCTGTATACTTTAAATCATCTTTAGATTACTTATAATACATTTCTTCTCACTGTTACTGCCTTAAACTGGGCCCTCATTTTATGTCTCAGTAACGTTTGTAACCTACAAACATCTTCCTGATTTCTATTTTTTCTTTATCAGTATATCTTGTTCAGTATTAGGCTAATCTTTCTAAACCGTTTTTAGTAGATCCTTTTTGGCAGTTAGCTAAAAGCCAAGCCTCTTGAACCAGTAGTCAATCTTCTACTTAACTGAAACACCTTTTCTGTTCAGGATCATCCCTTAATGTTCACCATTCTGTTAGGCTAGTGTCTTTATAATCCTCTACGTAGATTAAGCTCATTTTTATTTCTTTGCATTTCTTCATTGATTTTCTTGTTGCCAGTTGCACCCCCTTCTTTAGTTCAACTCCTGTGTTTCCAGTTCTAGTTTATTTTGTCTTCATGAGGCCATTTCCATGGCCATAGCACTAGGTTTGTTTCACACATCCCAGTATACTTGCCTAGTTTTACGTATCTTCTTTTCTTCTTTCTGTTTAACTGTACTGTGATTTTTCTGAGAATAGGACTCCTTTCCTTTTTTTTTCTTCCTCCTTTTAAATGACCCCAACCAAACTAGGAGCATAGTAGGAGCCTAATACATATTTCAGAGGTCTGAATTCTGCCACAGAAATAAAGGTGAAATGAGGGTGATATATGCAAACATGAAGCACCATACATAAGTTCTTGTAACTATCCATAGCTAGTGTTTATATCCTTTTTTTAAAGTGGGAAAATGATTACATTTTATTAAAACACAAGGATTATGATACAGGTTGAGCATCCCTAATCCAAAAATTCAAAATGCTCCAAAAGCTGAAACTTTTTGAAACTTTTTGAGTGCCAACATGACACTCAAAGGTCACACTCAAAGGAAATGTTCATTGGAGCATTTCAGATTTTGGATTTTCAGATTAAGGATGCTCGACTGGTACGTATATGCAAATATTCCAAGATCAGAAAAGAATCGAAAATCCAAAACACTTCTGGTCTCCAACATTTCGCATAGGGGATACTCAACCTGTATATTCTGTTAATAAATAAAATGGTACCAAATTGCATATAAGCCAGTGAATAAATGTGATTTGGACACCACTTGTACCGTATTCTGGTTTTGATAAAACTCTCTTCTGATAATTGCTCTTTTCAATTTCCAACAGTCAGACTAATTTTTCATTCATCTTTGATATACAATAAGTTTTCTTTCTAAGTAGAAGTGACCAATACTTCCCCTCCATTATTTCTGTAATATAACAATACTACAGTCCTCTCATTAAATCACCGTCAACAGCTATGTTAAATTTAAATTTTTGATCTTCGGCTTCAGCATCCTCAAGTTTGTTCAGTCCTATCTTGTGTTCATAGACTCTAACTTACACACTATGTGTGTTCATCTGTATTAGGACCAACTTCAGGAGTTGATTATGATTTTAACGATGTTTTATTCGATTAGACCCTCTCCAGGACCTAGAAAACGCCAATCCTCTCAGTACAGTGACCCTAAACCACATGGTAACCGCCCAAGTACAACTGTCAGAGTTCACCGTTCATCTGCACAGAATCTTCACAGTGACAGAGGGAAAGGTGTTCGTTGTCGTGAAAAGAAAGAACAGAATAAAGGAAGAGAGGAAAAGGTAAATATTACTGATTTTCATAAATGAAAAGTTATTTATTAACCTTAAAAATGAAGGCTGTACAACTTTCAATAAGTTTTAGTCATCAACTAGCTAGAGGTATAATAAAACCCTAGTTGTGGCCAGATTTGGTGGCTCATGTCTGTAATCCTAGCAGTCGAAACCAAGGCCGGGTGATGGCTCAAGGTCAGGAGTTTGAGACCAAGCCTGAGCAACAGCGACAGCTTGTCTCTATCAAAAATAGAAAAAAAATTAGCCAGGCCTGGTGGCATGTGCCTGTCGTCCCAGCTACTTGGGAGGCTGAGGCAGGAAGATCGCTTGAGCCCAGGAGTTGGAGGTTGCAGTGAGCTATGATGATGCCACTGCACTGTACCCAGGATGACAGAGCAAGACTGTCTCAAAAAAACCTGAGGCTGGGATTTTTTCCCACTTAGCATTCAACTATTTTGGCTTTTTGGTAACTTTATATTTGATGTAATTTCAAACTAGCAAACAAGTTGCAGGAATGGTATAAGAAACGTCCATATGATCTTTACCTGGTTTTACCGATTATTAATATTTTGCCCCTTTTGGTTTATCATTTTCTCTCTCTCTGAACTTTTTTTCCCCTAAACCATTTGAGACTAAGTTGTAGATATAGTGCCCCATACCATTTAATACTTCGGAGTGTATTTCCTAAGTACATTCTTTTACATAAAAAAGTTACAATTATCAGGCCGGGCTTGGTGGCTCACACCTGTAATCCTAGCACTCTGGGAGGCCAAGGCGGGTGGATTGCTCAAGGTCAGGAATTTGAGACCAGCCTGAGCAAGAGTGAGACCCCGTCTCTACTAAAAATAGAAAGAAATTAGCTGGACAATTAAAAATATATATATATAGAAAAAAATTAGCCGGGCATGGTGGTGCATGCCTGTAGTCCCAGCTACTCGGGAGGCTGAGGCAGGAGGATTGCGTGAGCCCAGGAGTTTGAGGTTGCTGTGAGCTAAGCTGACGCCATGGCACTCTAGCCCAGGCAACAGAGTGAGACTCTGTCTCAAAAAAGAAAAAAAGTTACAATTATCAAAAGCTGTAAATTTTACATTGATACAGTACTGTTACCTAATCCATAGAACTTCATAAAATTTTGCAAGTTATCCCAGTAATGTCATTTAAACCTGCCCCTCCTTCTCCCCCCTGCTTATATCAGAACACAGTTTAAAATCACACACTGCATTTAGTTGTCATGTTTCTTTGGTCTCTTTTAACGTGAACATTTCCTCAGCTTTTGCCTTTTTTGGCCCGGCATTTTTGAAGAGTATAGGCCAGTTATTTTGTAGAATGTCCGTCAGTATGGATTTGTCTGATGGTTCCTCATGACTGGATTAAGATTATGTGTTTTTGGCAGGAATACCACCAGTGTGGTGTTTTATCCTCTGAGTGTATCATGTAAGAAGGTACAGGATGTCTGTTTGTTCTACTTCTGGTGATAAATTGGATCACTTGGTTAAGATGGTGTCTGCCTGGTCTCTCCACTATAAATTACTGTTTTTCCCTTTGTAATAATTTGTGGAGTGATACTTCGAGACTAGGTAAATATCCTGTTCTCATCAATATTTTTTTTTTTTTTTTTTGGGACAGAGTCTCACTCTCACCTGGGGGCGAGTGCCGTGGCGTCAGCCTAGCTCACAGCAACCTCAAAATCCTGGGCTCAAGCAATCCTACTGTCTCAGCCTCCTGAGTAGCTGGGACTACAGGCATGCGCCACCATGCCCGGCTAATTTTTTCTGTATATATTTTTACCTGTCTGATCAATTTCTTTGTATTTTCGGTAGAGATGGGGTCTCGCTCTTGCTCGGGCTGGTCTCGAACTCCCGAGCTCAGAACGATCCGCCCGCCTTGGCCTCCCAGAGTGCTAGGATTACAGGCGTGAGCCACCGCGCCCGGCCTTCTCATCAATATTTCATCTGCTAGTTTTGGCATCCAGTGATTCTTGTCTGAATCAATTATTCCTACCCTGATTGCAAAATCATGATTTTCTAATGCCGTTATTGCTTCTATATTAATTATAAAAGCTGAGTGTAGACATTGCTTTTTTTTATTATTTTGCATTATTTTTAATTGATACATAATCATATACATGTATGGAGTGTAGTGTGGTAATTCAATACACATACATAATGTATAGTGGTAGTGATCAAATCAGGATAATTATCATGTCCATCACCTCAAACATTTATCATTTCTTTGTGTTAGGAACATTCAAAATCTGTTTTTTTAGCTATATGAAAATATACAATAAATTGTTGTTAATTATAGTTACTCTACAGTGCTAAAGAACACTAGAATTGATTCCTTCTGTCTAGCTATACTTTTGTATCCATTAATGAACCTCTGACTATACTCATCTCCACCCAACCCATCCCAGCCTCTATTAACCATCGTTCTACTCTCTACGTCTATGAGATCAACTTTTTTAGCTTCCACATATGAGTGAGAACAATTGTTATTTATCTTTCTGTGCCTGGCGTATTTCACTTAACATAATGTGCTCCAAGCTTATCCATGTTGCCATGAATGACAGAATTTTGTTCTTTTTTACAGCTAAATAGTATTCCTGTGTGTGTGTGTGTGTGTGTGTGTGTGTGTGTGTGTGTTCGTGTTCTCGTGCGCACGCATATATGCATCTCACATTTTCTTTATCCATTCATCTGTTGATGGACACTTAGGCTGATTACATATCTTGGATATTATGAATTGTGCTGCAATAAACATGGGAGTGCAGATATCTCTCCAATGCACTGATTTCCTTTCCTTTAGATATATCCAGTAGTGGGATTGCTGGATCAGGTGGTAGATCTGTTTTTAGTTTTTTGAGGAACCTCCATACTGTTTTCGATAATGACTGTATTAGTTTACATTGCCACCGACAATGTGTAAGAGTTCTCCTTTCTCCAAATCCTTGCCACCATTTGTTATTTTTTGTCTTTTTGATAATGGCCATTCTAATTGGGATGATTATCTCATTGTTGTTTTTGTTTGCATTTCCTTGATGATTAGTGATGTTGAGCATTTTCTCATATCCCTGTTGACCATTTGTATGTCTTCCTTTTAAGAGATGTCTGTTCAATTTATTTGCCCATTTTTTAATTGGATGATTTGGGGTTTTTTTGCTGTTGTTTGAGTTCTTTGTATATTCTGGATATTAGTCTCTCATTGGATGGCTAATTTGCAGATGTTTTCTCCAATTCTGCAGGTTGCATCTTTACAACTTTTGATTGTTTCCTTTACTCTGCACAGAAGCATTTTAGTTTAATATAATCCTATTTGTCTATTTTTGCTTTTATTACCTATGTTTTTGAGGTCTTCTCCATAAAATTTTGGCCATGAGCAATGTCCTAAAGCATTTCTATATTTTCTTCTAGTAGTTTCATAGTTTGGGGTGTTACATTTAAGATTTTAATTTATTTTGAGTTGATTTTTATATATGGTAAGAGATAGAGGTCCAGTTTAATTTTTTTGGCATATGACTATCCAGTTTTCTCAGCACCATTTATTGACAAGACTTGTCTTTTCCCCATTGAATGTTCTTGGCACTTTTGTCAAAAATCAATTGGCTGTAAATATGTGAATTTATTTCTGAGTTCTCTATTTTATTCCATTGGTCTGTCAGTTTTTATGGTAGTATCATGCTGTTTTGTAATATTTTGGAGTCAGGTAGTGTGATGCCTCCAGCCTTGTTCTTTTTGCTTAGGATTGCTTTAGCTGTATGGGTTCTTTTGTGGTTCCATATGAATTTTAGGATTTTTTTTTTCTATTTCTATAAAGAATGTCATTGGTATTTGATTGGGATTGCATAGAATCTACAGATTGCTTTTGGTAGTGTGGTCATTTTGACAATATTCATTCTTCTAATCCACGAACGTAAGATGTCTTTCCATTTTTTTCTGTCCTCTTCAGTTTCTTTCAATAATATTTTATAATTTTTCTTATAGGCCGGGCGTGGTGGCTCACTCCTATAATCCTAGCACTCTGGGAGGCCAAGGTGGGAGGATTGCTCAAGGTCAGGAGTTCGAGACCAGCCTGAGCAAGAGTGAGACCCCGTCTCTACTCAAAATAGAAAGAAATTATCTGGACAATTAAAAATATATAGGAAAAATTGGCTGGGCATGGTGGCGCATGCCTGTAGTCCCAGCTACTTGGGAGGCTGAGGCAGAAGGATCGCTTCAGCCCAGGAGTTTGAGGTTGCTGTGAGCTAGGTTGATGCCACAGCACTGTTGCCCGGGCAACACAGTGAGGCTCTAATTAATTAATTAATTAATTAATACTCTTATAGAGATCTTTCACCTCTTTGGTTAAATTTATTCCTAGGTATTTTATTTATTTGCATATCTATCATAAACGGGATTGCTTTCTTAATTTCTTTTTCTGCCAATTCATTGTTGGTGTATAGAAACACTACTGATTTTTTGTACGTTGATTTTGTGTCCTGCAACTTTACTAAATTGTTGATTAGTTCTAAGAATTTTTTGGTGGAGCTTTTAGAGTTTTCTATATATAAGATCATGTTGTCTGGCCTGGTGTGGTGGCTCACATCTGTAAGCCTAGCACTCTGGGAGGCCTGTGTGGGAGGATCACTTGAGGTCAGGAGTTTGAGACCAGCCTGAGCAAGAGCGAGTCCCCATCTCCACTAAAAATAGAAAAATAAGCCGGGCGTCATGGCGTGCACCTGTAGTCCCAGCTACTTGGGAGGCTGAGGCAGGAGGATTGCTCGAGCCCAGGAGTTTGGGGTTGCAGTGAGATATGATGATGCCACTGCACTCTAACTGGGGTGACAGAGCGAGACTCTATCTCAAAACAAAAACAAAAACAGAACAGAAAAACACCTGGTTTTAAACCCAGGGACTTATCTTCTGGTTAATTGGTCCATCTGTGCAACTTTGTTTTGAGCATCAGAAAAGGAGTATAGGTTCTTTTTAACCCCTTTACTATTTTTTCCACCTCCTGCTTGTTAGTATTTTCACTTAGAGCAAATTATTGAATAGATGTGTACATAAAAGAAATTGTACTAGTTCAACTAATTAAATAAAACCCCATTAAATATGTCAACATTCAAAATTCCGTAGCTCCCTTTGGCTGATCATTATAGCACTGTTTCTCCTTTTGTCCTAGCTTAAATTTGTTTTGCTTTGTCTACACACATTCCCTCAGCACTGTGTTCTATGGGAGAAAAGAAAGAGAACTATTAATAGAAAGTGCCTTTTATTTGTGTCTTCCTGAGCTTACATTATATGTTCCTGATAGTCAGGGACAGTGTCTTCTTTCTAGTCCCCATAACTGCTAGCACAGACTAGATACTTGTTAAATATCTATAAATGAGTAACAACTTTGTAAATACTTGGAAGAAAAGATTACCTTCTCCTCTTTGAAGTGTTAGTACCTTCCTTGAATCTTTTGTTAGTATTGGAGGCTGAATATGCAAATCATGAGACAGATGCTAAGACTTTGAATATCACAGATATGGGTAAGTCTAGACATTAGTAATGGCATTAGCACCAATTGACAAAGAAATCATGTGCAACAAAAATGTTATGGGGATTGGGTAACAATTCTAGTACATGACAGAGTAAATCATTATTTATCCTAATGCAGAGTTTCATAAATTTTCTTCACTCATAAAATCCATAAAAATCTCAGTAATTTTTATACAGCACCTCTAGGCCAAAAAGAATACCCATCCATTTATGAAGAAGTTAGGTTCAAACAACTTGTCTATGTCCTGACAGCTTAACACCTGTTGGACACTACAGTTTCTCAAACCTTGCAGTCAGAATGGACGTCCACCCTCATTCCTCTTCCACATTGATTTTTCTCACTATATCTTTTATCACAGCAACTCCAAAACCCAGCTTCACAAAAATATGACATTATTTAAAAGGAATATAGCAGTAGGAATTGTGAACTTCCTTGAGTTGGCAGTTCACACAGTGTTCAACAGATATTGCTGTGATTCCCTCAAAAATTTAAACTGTCCTGCTGTGCCTTGCAAGGTTTGCCATCATGCCCTGGGTACCTTGGTATACAGTTTGGGAACCATGGCCCGAATGACTGTCATCACAGAGAATGAGAGGAATCTCACCTAAGAACTGAGATGTCTCTTTTGGAGGGTGGCGGGAATAATGAAGATGGATGTTGTTAGGAGCATTGTTGAGGACTAAGTAGGTAGTTAAAGATTGGGCCATATAGTCTTAGCTAAATAAGCCATCCGTCATTAATCTTATCTCCTCTAAAGCATTGAGATAAATGTTATACATATCTGACATTGAACTAGTGACCATAGTTAATCTCAGTATTAATTTTTTTGATGTTAGCCAGTTCATTTACATAGTCATTTTTGTTATCTTTGTTTCATAACTTTTGCCACACTCTTTTCTGTAAAAATAAAAACTGAGTATGAAACTGATATTGATATGGAAGAGTGACTTAGAGACTTTTATTTTATCCTTGTCACTTGTACTAGTGTATTAGTGTAATACACTGATACTAGTGTATTAGCTTTTTAAATAATATCACTTCAGTCCAATCTTTGTTTTGTTTCGTTTTGTTTTTGAGACAGAATCTCACTCCGTCACCCTGGGTAGAGTGCAGTGGTGTCATCATAGCTCACTACAACCTCAAACTCCTGGGCTCAAGCAATCCTCTTGCCTCAGCCTCCCGAGTAGCTGGGACTACAGGCACATACCACGATGCCCTGTTAATTTTTCTATTTTTAGTAGAGGCAGGGGTCTTGCTCTTGCAAAGGCTGGTCTCGAACTCCTGAACTCAATCAATCCTCCTGCCTCAGCCTCTCAGTACTAGGATTACAGGTGTGAGCCACCTCAACCAGCCCAATCTTTATTTCTTACTCACAGAAACAAAATACAATTTTTGAATCAATCAAAAGCTCTTATTTTTCTCCCCCAATATAGAATAAATCACCTGCTGCAGTTACAGAACCAGAGACAAATAAATTTGATAGTACCGGATATGATAAGGACCTAGTAGAAGCTTTGGAAAGAGATATAATTTCCCAGAATCCCAATGTTCGATGGTAAGTCATATCACAACAAAATAATTGGTGCTAATGATACTTTTTGGAAGAGAAAATGGAACAAATGTGTGCATGCACTGAAGATCAGTCCTTGGGGACAAACCAGAGATACAACATGAACATGACACATCAGGAAAAACTTTTCTTTGTTCAGGCTGTGCCTTTTTTTTGTCTGAGATTATTTTAATTAATAAAAATTTATATACAAAATGGGAATAAGATCACAGAAATGTCATCTTTGGGGGGCATCCTCTTATGGTGAAAAGGCAATGATTTTTATGTGTATGTGTTATTTATTATCTATAGCATCCTGTAAATGGTGCTTCTGTTTTCTATTAGAGCAGTGGTCTTCAACTTTATTAATATTATTATACATCTAGTTGAAGATCTGTAACCTATCACAATGAATTGTGAAAGCCCACTTTCCCACAAAGTTAGGAATATTCTGTTATATATTTTCTGTTAAAACCTTAATGATTATTAGGTGTAGTTTTGAGTGATATTACAAATTTTGGGGGACATTTGATATTTATACAATGAAAATACATTTTCTTAACAAAAATTGCCATGTGTAGCAGTAGTAGTAGTAGGTGTTCCAGTGGTTGTGGACGACTTCATAGCAATCTTTATTTTACTCTTTAACCTTGGTGCCTACCTCTTAATAGAGCTGGAGGCAAAGTAGCAGTATTGCAACCTTTCTGTGCTTTGTGCCCTTTTTTAGTTTTAATGACTTTTTTCCCCGCAATGGGCTCTTTATTTCTAAATCATGGACATTGCAGAGGTAGCCTCATAAGAGCAGAAATTTAAAATGAGATGGCATGATAACACTTAAGAGTTGACCTGTAGTCCTATGTTCTCATGAGCCAATCTGAAAACCATTACTGCCAAAAATTGAAAACAAGATTGTGTTCATTATATATCCTGGTTGACATGGTGGGCCTCATCACAGTGTGTTAGCTCACTAGTGCCCAGAGAGATTAGCATTCTGTCAGCGGGGTAAAATCATACGCTCACACTGGTTCTCAAGAGTGACTGCATAGAGTTAAGTATATAATCTAAGGGCTGTTGATAAAATATCTTCTCTTTCAGGGATGATATCGCTGATTTAGTAGAAGCTAAAAAGTTGCTTAAGGAAGCTGTGGTGTTACCAATGTGGATGCCCGAATTCTTTAAGGGCATTAGGAGACCATGGAAAGTAAGTTTATTACCAGGACAGCATTGTTAAAGTGAATGGCAGTGCATTGCTATAGAGAGCCAATATTTATCAATGTTAGGAAAAGTGGAGAGAGAAAGTGGAGTAAGGAAATTTTTAAATTAAAAAATATATGTTGCGCTATTCAGAATTTTGTTTAGACTAAAAGCTATTGTAAAGTTTCCAAATAAGAAATAGGTATCATGTGATCTTTGGAAAGTTAAATTCACAGCAGTTAGAATTTAGAATCTACCCCATTTAGAATTAGCTTATGTTTGTAAATATGACCTAGGCAGCTATTGCAAAAATACTCCATTTTATGTGTCATGCTGCATAACTTGTAACCTATATTTTAGGGATTGTTCTTAAGAAATAATTGAGAAATATCTGCATCTGGTGAGTTACTTTGTAAAGTCATGGGCTGATCTAAAAAGAGACTGTCAATAAAACTTCCTTGGATTTGGAAAATGTGTTAATCGGTAACTGCATTTATTACTAGTTTTAAAACTCCTTTAAATGTTAAGTGATAAGCAAGATACAGAATTATAGACATACTTTGAGTGAACTATGTAAAAACAAAACAAAACAAAAAACCTAATTGGTCTGAGTAAACGGACTAGCAGGAAATACATCCAGAGGCTAATGGTACTTCTGTTAGGGTATCAATATTATAAACTACTTTTTCTATATTTGAGTTCCAAGTTTTTTATAATGTGGTTATCTTTCTTTTGTAATGGACAGAGTAAATTTTTGACAAAGTATTCTTTTGTTTATTTTTGTCTTTTGTTTGTCTTAGTATTATATACAAATTGGTTGAAAGTTGATACTGAGTAATCAAATTCTTGTGAATTAGAACAAGACAGATAAATCCTTTGCTTATGCTATTATACTCTCAACAGGGAGTGTTGATGGTTGGCCCACCTGGCACCGGAAAGACCCTCCTTGCTAAAGCAGTGGCTACAGAATGCAAGACAACATTCTTCAATGTCTCTTCATCAACTCTGACCTCCAAATACAGAGGAGAGTCTGAGAAGCTTGTTCGTCTTCTGTTTGAAATGGTGAATGTTTGAGATAGCTCTAATGATTCTTTACCTCTCTGAAGGGAGACAGTGAGTTTTAACTGTCTCCAGTATATGGAATAGCTAGGCAGGATGACATTCTGCCCAGAGTATGATTCCTGTGTCCTGGAAGCTAGAATCCTTTACAAACATGAATAACTTGAGTTTCTCTTTGTCTGCTTTGCTCCAGAGTAGATCCATACCTGTTAGTTGATGAGCGTGCTCACATTATGGGACCTGCATTACTAATGTGCTATAGGGATCTGAAATTATGTGTTTTAAATCAATAGGCTTAGTTATAACATAGTAAATGCAGTATTTTATCAACAGTGCCAAAAGGTGAGAATCATAAGTAGTTCTGGAACTTAGGTCACCTCCAATCTATTAACTACACCAAATACCTTCAGTTTAATGACCTGATCTTTGGATTTAGTTCTTTGTTTCTTACTTTGAGTTTCCTTTTCTTTCTTCCACCTGTGCAAGTCTTAGTACCAATAGAAGAAATGTAATTTAACAAGTTATAGTAGAGCGTTTAACTGAATTCAACAGCCTGTTAAACTTCAGACTTTGTTAAGCTTCACTGATTACATCAGTCTTGCCTCTAAGAAACAGCGTAGGACAGAGTATTATGCCATTAGAACATATTAGAACATGTCTAATGTATTAGGACACAGTTATGCCATTATGTGGATAGTGACAAAGACATGAATTCTTGATCATAATGGACAAAAGCCATCATATCAGACCTTCCTTCCTAAGCTCAAAATAAAACAAGAAATCTAAAACTTTCACAATTTCAGATTATCCATTTTTTGAAAAGGCTTTTTTCTGTTTCAGTTCCCCTCTTCTTTCTCCTTCAACTATGACAATTCATTTGCCATAAGGCAAAGTTTAAAAGGTTCTTAATGGCTTATTCATAGTCCGTAGCACAATAGGAATCTAATGGAGAACCTCTTACATCATTTTGCTGCTTTTATTTTTTTGAGATAGGGTTTCCCTCTGTCACCTGGGCTAGAGTGCAGTGACATCATCATACTCACTGCAACCTCAAACTCAGTGGGCTTAAGCGATTCTCTTGCCTCAGCCTCCCAAGTAGCTGGGACTACAGGCGTATGTCACCAGGCTTGGCCAATTTTTCTATCTTTTTTGTACAGATGGGGTCTTCCTCTTGCTCAGACTAGTCTCGAACTCCTGGCCCCAAGCAATCCTCCTGCCTTGGCCTCCCAAAGCACTAGGATAACAGGCAGGAGCCACTGCACCTGGCCAGATCATTTTGAAAAAGTAGTTTGCCCATTGCCTGAGAAGAAACAAAAGTAAATTGCCAATATTCCAGAATAAATAGGCCTTTACTTTTTGAGACATGATCTCACTCTGTTGCCAAGGCTGGAGTACATTAGTGTGATCATAGCTCACTGCTACCTCAAACTCTTGGGCCCAAATGATCCTCCTGCCTCAGCCTCCTGAATAGCTGGGACTACAAGTGCATGCCACCATGCCTGGTTAGTTTGTGTTTTTGTTTGTTTGTTTGTTTTTGTAGAGACAAGGTCTCACTTTGTTGCCCAGGCTGGTGTTGAACTCCTGGATCAAGTGATCTTCCTCTGGCTTCAGCCACTCAAAAGTGCTGGGATTATAGGCATGAGCCACCAGGCCATAATCAGGCTGTTTTTTTTTTTTTTTTTTTTTTGAAGTAAGCTAAATAGAGTAAATGGTTAAATGTGAAGTCTTTAGAGTCAGGTGGCCTGGGTCCAAATCCACTTCGGTCACTTTCTTGGCTGCTTAACTGTGGGCAAATTCCTCTCCTTTTCTGATTCTCAGTTGCTTTATCTATTAAGAAGAGAACAATAATATAGGACATACCTCTAATGTTAGGAGGGTGAGAGGAGCTAATACAGGTAAATGCTTAATATAAAGCCTAACTCTTAAGGGCTCAATAAATATTAGCTGCTATTGTTTAAGAATTATTTGGTGTATTTCCTAATGTAGGAATTTTTTCTTTCTTTTTTTTTTTTTAGATAGAGTCTCACTCTGTCACCCTGGGTAGAGTACAGTGGCATCAGCCTACCTCACAGCAACCTCAAACTCCTGGGCTCAAGTGATCCTCCTCCCTCAGCCTCCCAAGTAGTTGGGACTACAGGCATACACCACCACACCTGGCTTTTTATCTATTTTTAGTAGAGATAGGGTCTTGTTCTTGCTCAGGCTGGTTTCGAACTTCTGTGCTCAAGCAGTCTTCCTGCCTCAGTCTCCCAGAGTGCTAGGATTACAGGCATAAGTCACTGCACCTGGCCTAAGAAGTTTATTATTAATCGCTTTTTAAACCAAATATTCAATATAGAATCACTCCATAAGAAAGTTTAAACCCAAAACGATGACCAAGATTTCTAGAAAATAGAATTTGGATGAACAAAGAGCATCTTAAAGATTTTTCTAAAAATAAGAGTCCACAATGGCAAATGAACATTACAGACTTAAACATGCAATTGTACTGGGTCTATCAATTCTTTGAATCCTTATAGTATTCTCTAAGAGGTTGGAAACACCATGCCTCCCACCTATGGATTTAGTTTTAGTCTGTTCACTTGGAAAATCCAACTTTTCTGGTTGATAATTTGAATTCTAAGCCATCTGTTTCCTCCAGAGGGATAGTTTCAGTTTTCATAAAGAGTCATTACTTAGGTTTTAGGTACTGTGTATAAAAATTTTTGTACTTGTTTTTCAAGAAATGGAAGGGAAAGAGTTAACTTATCATCATTAAAGCATCCAAGAAAATTTTCAATCGAAATTTTAGTTAGGAACCATCTACCAGCAATCCCTACACATCAACAAAAATTAAAATTTCAGTCTGTTGCCATATCAAGCAAAAACAACGAGACCGATTCTTCCCAAATACCGAGGGTGTATAGAATGGTCAGACTTTTTCTATATGACACATACAAAATTGGCTTTTGTTGGCCCAGGAAGGTACTGTATAGAGAGGTCTGTAGTAGATACCAACTGGTTCTGCCTGCACAGCACTGAGAGAGGCCTTTTTTTTCATTTGCAAATCATTCTTCTTTCATTCTTATTCCACTGCTTCAAAAGAGACCAACTCTGCTTGGAGCTCCAGGGATATTATTCAGGCCTGGCCAGTAAGATCACTCCAATTCTTTGACCAAAATGATGGGTTCAGGCATGAGCACATGACTCAAAACTGGCCAAATGCTAATCTTTGGACTTTCACTGGAACAACAGCAAAATGAGGGCTAATTTCTCTGGGATTAACATAAGGATAATAATAAAAATAAGGCTTAAAAGCCAGGCATGGTGGTGTGTACCTGTAGTTCCAGCTACTCGGGAGGCTGAGGTGGGAGGATCTCTTGAGGGTAGGAGTTTGAGGCTGTAGTACACTATGATCATGCCTGTGAATAGCCACTGCATCCCAGCCTGGGCAACTTAGTGAGAACTTGTCTTTAAAATAAACAAAACAAAAAACAAACAAAAAAATCTGCTGCACAGGCCTAGGGTCAAAGCCAACCCAGAGGTAAAGAGAGCCAAAAGTCAGAGACAAAGATTCTTGAGGACATCTGAATTGCTGGATCCTGCTAGGCCTAAAAACCTAACAAGTAACTTCTAAAATTCCCAGTTAATTATAAAGTAAAAAAATAAACTCACTCTGGAAGGCCGATGTGGGAGGATCGATTGAGCTTAGGAGTTCGAGACCAGCCTGAGCAAGAACGAGACCCCATCTCTACTAAAAATAGAAAAAAAAAATTAGCTGAGGAACTAAAAATAGAAAAAACTAGCCGGCCATGGTGGCACATGCCTGTAGTCCCAGCTACTCAGGAGGCTGAGACAGGAGGATTGCTTGAGCCCAGGAGTTTGAGGTTGCTGTGAACTGGGCTGATGCCATGGCACTCTAGCCCAAGCAACACAGTGAGACTCTCTCAAAAAATAAAAATAAATAAATAAATAAACTAACTAACTTCTTTAGTTACTATAATAAATTGCTTCCTAAATCTCAAGAGAAGGGTGATACTGTTTAGTCTTAGCTACTCGATTAATACTTGACTAAGACCTATTATTTAATGTATCAAGTTAATCTTCCTTGTTACTTTGTTTGTGGAAGAAATGCATTTAAGGTGGAAAATAAACGTGGAGGATATTACTCAGCCATAAAAAGGAATGAAGTACTGTACATGCTGCAACATAGCTGAGGCTTGAAAAGATGTTAAATGAAAGAAGCCAGACACAAAAGGCCACATATTATATGGTTCCATTTATATGAATTGTTGAGAATAGTCAAATCCATAAAGACATAAAGTAGACTGGTGGTTACCAGGAGCGAGAGGGCAGCGCAGTATTGATTATCTTTTGGGGTGATGAAAATGCTCTGCAGTTAGATAATGGTGATGGTTACACAACATTGTGAATATACTAACACTGATTTGTATACTTTAAAATGGTGAATTTTATGTGAATTTTGTCTCAGTTTTAAAAAACTTGGGATATGTAAATTGACTCTTCTAATTGACTACTTAAGAATATTAAAATGTACCTGTTATTAGTCAAATGAAAAATGTGGCAATTTAAGTAGAATTTCTTGGAGGGACTCTATGTGATTCTATTTAAGGTAATTGTTCTTTTTAACCAAAATTTTTTTTAGAATTTCAGAACATTTACCAATATCTGTAAATGTTTACCTGCCATAGTTATTTATATCATTGTAGTATACAGGATAATCCTGTCTTTATATCACTCAGATAAATATATAAAGCCAGTAATATTATTGAATGGAACAAAAGAATTGTGATGTAAGTATGTAAGTCTGCATTAGAAGCTACATTTTAGCTGTTCTAATTCTATCCTCTCTCCCTCCCCCCAAATATTAGGGTAAAAGGGAGAGATGAGTAGTGGGTGTCAGCCTCCTCAGCGGTTTTCTAATTATTAACCTTCAGATTATTTTAAAGTGAAATAAAAACTCCATGTTGCATCATTTCTTCCTTTAGGCTCGGTTTTATTCTCCCGCCACCATATTTATCGATGAGATAGATTCCATTTGTAGTCGCAGAGGGACTTCTGAAGAGCATGAAGCAAGCAGAAGGGTGAAAGCGGAGCTGCTGGTTCAAATGGATGGTACGTACGTGAGTACACGTAAACTGACTTGGGGTGGGAGGGTGCTAGGTGTCTCCAGCTCCGGTGGGTCGAGCTCCACCCATGGTGCTAACCCACGGCTTTTAATAGGTGTTCTAACTCCAGGTGGACTGGAGGGGCTGGCAAGTAGTCCCCGAGATTGATGGCAGTAAATTCAGTACACCGACAGTGGTGGCATGTCAGAAATAACACCACAGGACATCCCTTGGCATATACAGTGACTTCTTATTTTTAGCCGTGAAATTGAAATAGAAGTAAATACACATAAATTGGACTTAGAGGTTATGTATGCTTTTGAAAAAAATTTTAAGTCAGTATGTAGTTGAGCCGAACTGGTGTTTTGATTAAGTCTGTTTTGAGTCATATTTTTGCATACTACAAAACTTGTTTTCCTTGGATTACAAATTCACATATGTACCAGTTAGCTGTCTAAATCTTAAGGCAGCTCGAAGACTACTACCTTGTATTGTTGTGCTAAATATATCTGATGATCTTTAAATGACTGAGCTTTATTTGGTACAATCCAACTTAATATTTTTCTCTCTCCTCCTCCTTACCTCCTGATTTTAGGTGTTGGAGGTGCTTCTGAGAACGATGACCCATCCAAAATGGTTATGGTTCTGGCAGCTACTAATTTTCCCTGGGATATAGATGAGGCTTTAAGACGACGTCTTGAGAAACGAATCTATATTCCTTTACCGTCAGGTATCTTCATTTAAATCTTGTCAGAAAGCTCCTGTTAACTTTTAGGTAGTTCTGTTTAGAGAATTTAAAATTTGGTATTAACTTTCCTTAAGGAGATAAATGTAGAGTATTTTCCCTTTTGTTAGTAGTTTGGCTGTATACCTTGATACTAAGAAATAAAAATTCAGTGAGATGTATGGCTCTTGAAATATTAAGCAAATGAGCTCTAAGAATTGGAAAACAACTCCTTACACAATGTAGATTCGAGAAATAATAATACATTATGTTTATATTGAAGGCTTACATTTTTAAATTTGTTTCTATCATTAGCAAAAGGCAGGGAGGAGCTATTGCGAATAAGCCTACGTGAGCTGGAATTGGCTGATGATGTTGACCTTGCAAGTATAGCAGAAAACATGGAAGGTTATTCAGGTGCGGACATTACCAACGTGTGCAGGTATGAATTATTTTGGAAACATAGGTTTTTGTGGGTGTAAACTTCTAACGTGAAGTTTTTATGTTGAATTAAGATAGATGAAGAATAAAGATTCACACTATAGTCAGAATCAACAAGTTTTGGGTTTAATTTAGTATTAGCAGGTCCTGGTAAGACATTTGCGTATCTTTCATGTCAGTGAAGAGTCTACAGTTCATTTGAAAGCTACAAGTTCAAGAAGCTATGTTAGGCCGGGCGCAGTGGCTAACGCCTGTAATCCTAGCACTCTGGGAGGCCAAGGCGGGTGGATCGTTCTGAGCTCAGGAGTTCGAGACCAGCCTGAGCAAGAGCGAGACCCCGTCTCTACCAAACAAAAATAGAAAGAAAATTAACTGGACAGCTAAAAATATATAGAGAAAAAAATTAGCTGGGCATGGTGGCACATGCCTGTAGTCCCGGCTACTTGGGAGGCTGAGACAGGATTGCTCGAGCCCAGGAGTTTGAGGTTGCTGTGAGCTAGGCTGACGCCACGGCACTCGCCCAGGCAAGAGAGTGAGACTATGTCTCAAAAAAAAAAAAAAAAAAAAATATGCTAGAATAATTTGTGCAAAATAAAAAGTAATTGTCTTGTATTTAAAAAATTGGTGCATTCCTTCACCTGTGAAATAGGAAATGATTGTGAAATATATTGACCTGGCACACCCACAAAGTACAGTCTCATTTTCAGTGACTATATCCTAAATGTGATAGGAATAGCAGTTGAAAGAAAAACTTTCTGTAATCCAGCTGATTTAAGTAGGTTTTGTCCTAATCTGTTAGCTCAGATGCTTATTAACCAGGAGCTTGACTGCACTAGTTTCCTCATCTCTAAAGTGAGCATACCGCACAGGGTTATGAGGATTATAGATAGCACATGTATACATAAAGCAGGTATCCTGCTATCCCTTTGCATAAATGGTGGCTGCTTTTAAAGATGCAGCTTGGTGAAAGGCAAGAGGAACTTGAATCTGAAGTTTCTTTTTTTTTTTTTGTAAAGCACATAGAAGGGAAAAGGAGAAACCACTTAACTTGATCATCTGGCTTTTATGCTACATGGAGAAAATATTTAATTTCTGGTTAACAGGTTCTTTTCTGTCTGTGTGATATGTATTATTCCTTATTTTATTGAATACTTATATTGAAATTCACTTGCTAGCTTTATTGTATTCTTTTTCTGGGCTTTTATATTCAGTATTAATTTTTTAAATTGATTAGCATCCTTATTTTCAACATGGAAGATTTAACTGCTAAAAACTACAACAGGCCTTGCTTGTATTCCAATAAGATTCTATACAGTACTACATATGTATATGTGATAAGATCATAATTAGAGAATGTTACAACAGATGCATTGAAAATTTTTCTTTTCACAGGTTTTTTTTTTGTTTTGTTTTCTGAAAATCTCACAGGTTTTAATTCAACCAAAATAACACTTTGTGTTTTTTTTTTTAAACTTAAAAATGCAGGGATGCATCTTTGATGGCAATGAGAAGGCGTATTGAAGGTTTGACCCCAGAAGAAATCCGAAATCTTTCAAAAGAAGAAATGCACATGCCTACAACAATGGAGGATTTTGAAATGGCTTTAAAAAAGGTTTCTAAGTCAGTATCTGCTGCAGACATTGAAAGATATGAGAAATGGATATTTGAGTTTGGATCATGCTAAATTCTCACATATGAGAAGTCTGCCATAAGTATTTGAAATAATAATTAAATGTCATAATTCACTGCACTGAGTGCTATATTTTTTTAAGCTTTCATAATGGTAAGATTTTTAAAAAACCTTTATGATTCTGAATAAAGGCAATATTTTTAAGCTGAAAATTTGTTTTACTTAACATTACCAGATTTCTATTTCACTGATCACAAATGCTGGAAAGCTGTATTTGTTTTTCTTTTCTTTTTCTGTTTTGCTTTTTTTTTCTAGACTATGTTTTTTCCAACTGAATTAGCCATTCATATTGGGATACTGAACAGCGAACAGACCACAAGGAAGACATCACTCTTGGCTCCTGTTTAAAACCAACAGCTACAACAGCAAACCACCAGTCTTGATTCAGGGCCTAGGAAAGCTGTTAAATGCACTTCTAAGTACAGCATCTTCTCTCCCGCTATCTGCTGTTCTTACTCATAGGAAGGAGAATAAGATTGGCCCTCGCTTCTTAGGTTCCAGTGGATAACTTAAAATCCCTAACATTTTTACACAAGTAGCTAATTAAAGCATGAGCCCGGCCCAATGTGCCTTCTTTCCCACCAAGTGTTACAGTAGCTTCCCTTCTTTCTGGGAGAGATTTAAAGACTTCTTTTTCTGTGCATTTAAAAAGGAAAAAAAATAGTTTTGCCTGACTAGTTTTTATTCTGCCTATGTAAGAGGCTGCACTATAGGCAAGTAGGTATTTTTCTAAGCCTGTGCCGCTCATTATACTCTAATTAAACTCATCAACTCATGCATACTAAACTCATCCATGCTAAAGTTAATGGTATAAACAAAAGCTAATAAGTGAAATGAAAGCTAATGGTATAAAGTTTTAGATAAGATTTCCATTTATGATTACTTAGAATAACTTATTGTATTCTCCCAACCAGAGCCTCAAGGGATTGAGTACCTTGCTGTGGTCCCAAGTCTCACTGCAAAGGAGAGAAGTCAGGATAGGAATCTGTGAACTGCAAAGCCTATACTCTCCAAAAGACCATGTGGCCTCCTAAATTTTTTTCCTTGCTAGAATCTATAAGATTATGGTTAATGGACGAAATAACACCCTGTGATCATTTGGAGTTAGAACTGGTGCTTTCTAACAATTATGTAATGAGGAAGAGCATAAAGAAAAAGTGTTACTAGCTGGTAACTTTAGGATCAAATTATAAATTGTATGCTATTATTTATTTTTCTACAATATGGAGATAGAAGTAATAGCTCTGTAAAATGTAATAATTAAAAACAGCTAGGCAAAATGAAACATCACTCCTTCATTCTACTAACTGTCATCCTTCCCCCCAACACGCATATCTATTTAGTCTAAATATAAAGTGGTTTCAAAACCAACCATTACTTACTTGGACAAGGGTTTTAAAAATGACGGGTTGCAATTAAAAAAAGTTAACAACAGAAAGTATTACATAAAGATAAGGTATATGTACTAGGTCACATTGTAAAATATGTCAATATATGTGATGTTTTTAAAAAGTAAGATAAAACACTGGTACGGTAAATAGCAGTATACCTAGAACCACAAGACCAAGGGCACCACACTTCAATTCCATGGTATCGATGGACTCAACTGATTTGAGCCTTGGTTTCAGCCAGTGTAAATGAAGGGAGCTGTGAGGTAATTTCTCCTGGGCAAAGTTTTTATATATTTTATTTTATATATTTTATATATTTTTATTTATAACCAAAACAGCTGTACTTTTTTCCTCAAAAGAAAAAAAGTTTTTAGAGTGAGAACATGTCACTACTTTTAAATCCTGGTGCATTCAAGTAGTCTTGGTACAGGATACAATCAAATCACGATACACTTCAATGATTTTATACTGAGTCATATACTTAGCATAAAGGCACTTTGTACTGAATAAAAAATAAGTGTTAAGTTCTTGAGCTTTTAAATTAGAATTTTATAAAGTGCTTTCCACAAAGTCTTATATATTATAGTAATTAAGTGGATATAATTTCCTTAACAAAGGCACCTTGAAATGTTACTGGCACATGGCATTTTTTTTGGTAATTTCAAAGTCTCTTCACATATCTTCTCTTCCACTTTGTTTAATTTTTCTGTAACAATTCATCATCTGAATAGCCAGCCCTTTTAGAGAATAAGGTGAACTTTAACTTGGCACTGTAAAGGTCAATTTTCAGGCAGTCTTAGGAGTTTAACAATTTCTCTAGTGTTTAAACTGATTCTCAATGATTTTTAAAAAATTATATTCAAGTGGCAAATTCCATGATTTGAGATGGTGTTTTAAGTACATGTTTTATCTTCAAGGTTTTCAGCTGTTTTCTCAGGATCATCTGGATATAAGTTGATAGCTGTCACAGGTATAACATTCACTTGATCCCACTGAAGAATTCCTCTGAAATAGAAGATGATTAATTACTATCAAAATTAAGTATTTCTTCTGCCCATATTTTGGTAGGGCTACTTCAAGGTTATAAATTAAATATAAACCTAAGGTCAGGTGCTTTTGTTTCATTCTATTTAAAAGTTTATAATGGTTGGGCCGGGCACGGTGGCTCACGCCTGTAATCCTAGCACTCTGGGATGCTGAGGGGGGAGGACTGCTTGACCCCCTCTCTACTATACATAAGAAGAAATTAGCCAAGCAACTAAAAATAGAAAAAATTAGCCGGGCACAGTGGCGTGTGCCTATAGTCCCAGCTAACAAATCCCAGCTAACAAGGAGGCTGAGGCAGGAGGATCAGTTGAGCCCAAGAGTTTGAGGTTGCTGTGAGCTAGGCTGACGCCATGGCATTCTAGCCCGGGCAACAGAGTGAGACTCTCTCAAAAAAAAAAAATAAATAAATATAATGGTTGTACAAACTCTGAGCCCAAAGTCACTTTAACCAAACTGACTGGGGGAATGGAAAGGTACAGAGGAAGTTCATTATTTCGTACGGTAGGGAAGGAAAGGATAGGGTAAATATAGATCCCCAAGACACAGAGTTAGGACCCTAGATATGCCCAGGTTGAGCAAAAAGACTAAGCCCAAGCAGCTTTCTAAACAAACAATACCACTGGAACACAACCTTGGATCTTTAGACAGCATTTCTCATTTTGTTACTTAACATCTCTGACCAAAGAGTAGGTCTTTGGATTGAATCCAAGACCCTGTATTGTAAGTTCAATATTATCCCAATCACAGCATCAACAGAGGCTAGTTGTTTATAGAACTGAAAAAGCTGATTCTAAAGTTAATGGGAGAAACTGCGCAAGAATAGCCATAACATTTTTTTAAAAGAATAGCAGGGAGAAGAGAGAGTTGCCCTAACCAGCTATCAAAGGTTTTATTAAAACATAGTAATTAAAACTGCTATTGGCACAAGTAAATCATTGGAATAGAAGACAGTCCATAAACAAACGGACTAATGTATATGGAAACTTAGTTTATAATAAGGTAACATTCTAAGTCCATGACAAATTACTAATGAAACAAGAGTCTCTGTTTGGAAAACAATCAGAACTCTAGCTAAAACTATACATAAAAGTGGTGGTAAAAAATAAGTTTTAAGAAAATGTGTAGGCCAGGTGCCGTGGCTCACGCCTATAATCCTAGCACTCTGGGAGCTAAGGTGGGAGGATTGCTTGAGCCCAGAAGTTCAAGACCAGCCTGAGCAAGAGTGAGACCCCATCTCTACTAAAAATAGAAAAATTACCCAGGCACTGTGGCGTCCACCTGTAGTCCCAGCTACTCAGGAGGCTGAGGCAAGAGGATTGCTTGAGCCTAGGAGTTTGAGGCTGCAGTGAGCTATGATGACACCACCCAGGGTAGACTACCTCTAGGTAGAAAAATAAGAACTGAAGAACAGAGAAGTGAAGAGATACAGTTAATTGCTCTCTACAGTTCTGTATTGATTAAATCTTTTCCTAGCAGAACGCATCCTTAGTACAATTGCCATTGATAAAGTGTATTGCAAACCTGGTTTTTAGTTTTACATGAAATCTGTACAATGTAATCTAGCTAAGCTGAAAACTGGTCATCTCCAGTGAGATTTTTTTCTATTAAGATAACTAAAATGATTAATAGTTTAACTTGTGGAAATGCTAACAATAATTCATTTTAAAATTTATTATAAAATAATTCCTTTGATTAAAAAATCAAATATATAAGGAAGTAAAAGTCAGTTTCTATACCCCTGCTCTCTCGTTCCCACTCATTAGAGATAAATTTTCTCATTCTGAAAATTTTCTATGCATTTATGCACATATTGTTACATAACACTTTTGTTTTACCCAAATGCAATCATATTGCTTTGCAACTTTTCCCTCTACTTAACAGATTTTGGACTTCTTCAGCCAGAGAGAATGCCATCGTACGTGTGTGCCATTATTTAGTCAAGCCCTCACTTATAAACAGTTACGAATATTTCTATTTTGCTTTTGTTTTCTATTACAAACAATGGTGCAGTGAATATCCTGCTAGTCTTATAAGATGAACTACATTTTAAACTGGTACTTTAGAGTTGAAAATACATAGTGAAGTCCTCTTGTCCATCTCTGATCATACACATTGCATCTTCCATTATATGTATTTATTTCCTTTCTCTCCCTAGCAGAGTTTAAGTTTGTTTGATTTTATTTATAGAGACAGAGTCTTGCTATGTTGCCCAGGCTGGTCTCCAACTCCTGGCCTTAAGTGATCCTCCCAAAATGCTGGGATTACAGGTGTGAGCCACTATGCCCAGCCAAGTTTAAGTTCTTAAAGAGCAGAGTTTGTCTTATTTGCATTTGAATCTTTAAGCATCTTGATCACAATAGGTATTCAATAAATGTGTTTTAATTTTGCTAAAGTTGGAAGGTGGGCTAGGAAAAAAATAGGTGTTATTTTCCCTCCCACTTACCTTACCTTTCATTTTCGTATTTTCTCCTCTATAATAAATATCTCACTTTTTAATTATTAAAAATACTGTTTCAAAAATAAGAACTACTTACTTGTATTCAGGAACTGGGAAAAGCACCTTTAAGATGGTTATTATCACAGCTGCTCCTATAATTCCAACCACCATGACGTTCAAAAACATAAAGAATACTGGGAAAACACTGCTCCAGAACCTACAGAGATCTTTTCTAAACTTTTCCATCCACTGACACATTACCTAAAAAAGGAGTTTTGATTAGATATGCAAGTTTCACTGAGCTCTAAGAATAAACTTCAAATTTTTTAATGTTGTAGCTTTGGTGTAATGAAAATATTCTATATTTTGATTGTGCTGGTGGCTATGTGGGTGTTTACATTTGTCAAAACTAACTATACTTTAAACCAGGTGTATTTTATTTTAAAATGTACCTCAATAAAGTTATTTATAATTTTTAAAATTATGTTTTATAATATGCACACAGAAAAGTTAATATCCTTTAAGATTATTTATATTGTTGTCTAACTACAAGTCAAGGAAAAATAAGGGCTAGTTGACAAGAGATTAGTTAGGCTTAGTCCACTATAAACAAAATGTACCAGAGTCAACTGTTTCCAGTAGCGCAAGAGAAAGAGGAGAAAGAAAAACATATTAGTAGCTTTTAGAACAGATGAGAAGCTCATTGTGTATAAAACATGTTTCTATACTTGAAGAGCAAGTGAAGAATCTAAGGTGGGCCTTGATGGCATGGGCTGTGAAGACAGTCTGCTCTGGGGCTGACCTGCAGGGGGAGGTCGGGAGACAAGGTGAGGGTGCTACAATCCAAATCGCTACAGTGACCCCAAATAAGCAACGCTGACCTTCAGTGGGAACTTCTTGAGACTAATCATAGACCTTGATCCTTTAAATGGAAATTATTTTGGGTAGGGGTCTAGCTAATATATAGAGAGATATTAAAATACTGTCTCTGAACCCATGAATGTCTTCCTAGTAAGCAGTATAAATGCCATAGGTAATATGAGTACTTAGTAGGTACCAATGTATATTTATCTGTAGTACCCCTTATTACAGCAACCTAGTTATACTACTTTATGGGTTAAGTGGGTGCCCCATTGTACAGATAAAGAAACTGAGGTTAAAGAGATTAAGAATTTGTCTAAGATCACACAACCTGTAAGTGGCAGAACCAGGTTTCAAGCCCAGGCGGTCTGACTCCAGAAAGTATACTCTCAACCATTTGTGCTTAATCACTGTGAGGGCATAATACACATTGTGTATACAAGGTAGGAGTTGCAGAACAAACAAATATGGGGACATGAGAAGGAATTTTGGAACTTAAAATTCCAAATGAAATCCACTGCCTTTTGATAATCATGATCTGACTATATTATTATTAATGAAGTTTGAAGAAGAAAACAGGAATACCTAAAAATACCACATTAAAACCACCACAATGTGTTCATTATCACCAACACCTGCTCCATGGTTCCAATCTGGAGGTTTCCGCTTCATTTTAAATGCCAGGACCTATTTTCTTCATCATAACCATAAATGCTTGTGATAACACCAAATAAAGATAACACCAAATACTTGATTTACCTTGTACGAAGATGGAGGCTCTGCTCTGAGAGGAGTTTCAGGTAATTTGCCAGGTAAAGCATCTTCATCTACAGTGGTTTCCACATTCCTGATAAGATACTGGCTAGTGGTCTGTAATGAACTAACACTTTCTACTGAGGAGGAAGAGCAAAGTTAACAAAATGCTAGGGGCATGCTGGTGTCTCTCCTACTAGTCCTAAAATCACTATACTAGCAACATTTAGGATAATAAGAACATACATTTTACCACGGGAGAAAAAAATAAACATATTTCAATGTGCACTGATTTAAATGCCAGAAGGGAGATATAAACTAAGACAAGTGAAGAATCCCCCCAGTCATGGGGGGATAAAGTAGTTATGATTTTGTCACATAGAAAGCGAAAATTGAAGAAGTTCTATGTTTCAGTGAAAAAATGAATACTTCTTCCTCTAAATGAACCTTTACAATATTCTTATTACATATTTTGTGATGAGTACCCAGAGAAAGAGTGGATAATTACTGAAAAATGTCACTATCCAACCAGCATTGATGACATTCTACTATGGCTCAAAATAGATTCCTAAAGTCCTTAAATGGACATATAAAGTAATACATGTCATAAAGTATTTTTTAAAGAGCCTATTTCCAAACATATTAACTATAATTAAAGATGTAAAGCAACTTTTGCAAATAGTGTAAAAATTACAAAGTTCAATAGCATATAAAGCTATCGACTAAAGAAATGATTTCCTTAATACTTTAAATAATAGTCATTTAAATTACCTTTTTTGGAGAGGTTGGGAAGGGTAACTAGAATGTCATTGTCTCGGGAAATAGAGTACAGCATGCTTTCCTCCAAAGGAAGGGTGTAGTTTGAATGTCTGAGTATTCCCTGGTTCTTAACTAAAATATCAATTTCAGTGACATCCTTTTGTTGAACCTATGACAGAAAAAATAATTATTCTTTATTTTAAATAATGGCACAACTCCATAAGAATTAAAAAGTGATTTTTCTTCCCTGATTTCTGTAACTAAAAAACTTGTCCTACAGACAATTACTCTTTATCCCAGCCCCACAATCCCACTTTGGGGCACTTAATTTGCAACTTTAATAATATTCCTGTCTGCTTTAGCACTACTATAAATTTAATCTCAGTTCCATTTCATTTACACACAGAGACTTAGAGGAAATAGTAGCAGACTATGAACCAAATTCAATCCCTTCACTTACTTTCTGTTTAATGTGTTCATAACATTTTTAAATGATAAAAACATACACAAATATGAGCAATTAAAAAAATATACTTCAAATGCTAATGTAAGTATACAAAAAATTGAAATGATTAGATAAAGGCAACATTAGGAAACATTCCTTATCAAGTCAGAAACAAGTAACTGAACACATGCATAATACCTAGCAAAAATGTAAAGATTTACAATTTAATTCCCAATTAATAAGCATACTATCTTACTTGTTTTCCATCAATCTCTACTACCTCTTCTTGAATGACAATTAGTTGCAAACTGGAACCAGATGTCATAGGCCACTCATGAACTAAAATCCTTACACTGACAATTCCAAAATATTCTTTTTCCTCCAAATTTTCCAGATTTTCATTCTTCACTATAAAAAAAAGTAGTGACAGATTTGAACAAATATTGCCACCAAATCTGTTACTAAATTTGATTATTTTGATGACATTTACATGGAACAAGACAGTTGTAAACCAAATTCTTTGGCTTTCTTCATCCCTGACTCAATGCTGTTTCAGATTTATAAAAACAAAGACAACCTGACAAATCCTTATGACTGGTTATGCTCGTTTGAAAAGAGGAAAATGCTTTGATCTTTAGATTTTGTAAGAAATATCACACTAGCAACATCTTTCCTATTCTTTTACACAGATTGGCAATAAGGAACCAACGGGGCGTAACTGTTTACAAAGCAGGCCAGAAGATAGTCAATCCCATGTTTAGCAAAATAAGCACATTCATTCATCTAGTCAATCATCCACAAAATCCTGGTACAGAAGGAGCCCAAGCAGTAAGAACACTAAGTTTTTTCCTCAGTCCTTTCCGCAGTAAGTAACTTGTTACTGTTGGAGAGGGTAGGAATGGGGAAAGGCCCATATCACCTCCTAATAGGGGTGATTGGGTGGGACTAGATATTGGCCATGTTCCTCTCTAGCTAGGAAACCCCCAGCCCTGCCCCAATAGAGATGGGGGTGTAGTAGCTTCGGCTGGTTTACAGAGCCAATGGCTATTCTATTAAGGTAGAAAGTGCTATAGAAAAAGATAAAACAACATACCCTGATGCAACTGCCACAGATGGAGCATTTAGTTTCTGTCTCTCAAATAATCTGAGGATTATTTGCCAAACAGGAACCCGGATGCAACAGACCCAGCTGTTAAAACCGATTCTGTGCTTTCATAGTCCTATTCCCTTTGACTGGAATAGCCCAATATCTAGTTCATTAACCACTTACTATTATAATATTTACCCAACTATTCTCCCCTTCTTTAGTCCCACTCCCTCCGAACCACAGTGCCAGACTAATCTCACTATGATGCAGTTTTGATTCCACAGGCTCCTACTCAGACACCTTCAGTGGCATCCCTGTGAGTTTTTGGTAGTTTTCCAACTGGTCCACCTCCTTCAGGCTCCTCATCTTGGCCCTTGCTGCTCCTCTCTCTCGTGCCTAACCTCATATCCTCTGAAGCTCACCACTGTGTAAAGTCCCCTGTCATGATCCATCTCAGAGTTTCAATTGACCATTTACCCACTGGTCTCCCTCCTGGAACAGTAAGCTCCTTGTCGGAGCAGGTCTGTGTGCCTCAAGGCTAGAGCACAAGAGACCCAATGGGTGAGAAAATGCAGTCATACAAATACATCAAAGCAGTGACTCGTCAGCCCACAAATTTGGCACCTCTACCGTAGAATAAAATTAAATTAAAATCAACAAAAGCCCTTCATATTCTGACTTCGTTACTGTGGTAGGCAGCTTTCAAAAATGGCCCTAAATGATCCTTGACTCCAGGTCTTCATACCCTTGTATAATACTCTCCCTGTGTGCTGCGCCTAGTGACTTGTTGCCAACAAACTGAGCACAGCACAAGTGATGGAATGTCACTTCCATGATTAAGTTATAAAGACTGTGACTTCTGTCTTGCTAGTATTCTCTCTCTCTTGCTGGCAGGTCTCACTTGTCCTCTCACTGATGAAGCCAGCTGCCCTGTTGTGAGATGCTCTACAGAGAGGTTCATATAGCAAGGAATTGAGGGAAGCCTACAGCCAACATCTGGTGAGGAACAGAGGCCTCTGCTCAAAAGCTCACAGGGAACAGAATCCTGCCAACAACCACATGAATGAGGCAGGATGCAGATCTTTCCCAGTTGAGCCTTGACATGACAGCAGCCTTGTGAGAGCCAGAGGAACCAGCTAAGCCAAGCTCAGATTCCTGACCTACGGAAACTATGAAATAATAAATACTGTCTTAGGCCACTGAGTTTTGGGTTAAATTGTTACGTATCAATAAATAACAAAGATGCCTACTAAAGAAAAAATTTTTTAAGGAATTAAAGATTTGTTGTTGCTGCATTTAATGTTTTGAAGATTCTTGTTTTAATTAGATAAGATGAGCATTTACTTTGGCTATCAAAAGAAACAAATTAAATGCAACAACAGGGATGACTGGAAAGATGGCTATAACAAACAGAGCAGCTAGGCTGCAATTCATGTCAAATTTCCAGTGAATATAACATATAACATCAAAAAAATTATTATTTAAATACTACTAGCACCTAGCTACCATAGATTAGCTTATAGTACACCAACCTTCTTGCTGAGAACCACTACAAAAGATGTAAAAAATACACACCTGCATATACACTCAAAACCAACATCTGACTAGAAGTGTCAGAGAGCTAAAAGACAGCAGTTAAGGGGCCAAGAAGAGAGCCCACTGAGGTGAGCACAATTATCTTATGCTACTTTTCCCCACAGGGCATTTGCCAACTCCCAAGCCAAACAGATGGAGAAGTTGAAAAGCTGTAAGTAGAAAGCAAAGATTAGGAGGCAGAGAAGCTTGATAGGCAGTCTCACACAATCGGGAAGAAAATGAGATGTTTCAAACAAACAAAACCTCTGGTAATTCACTGCTAACAAACCTGTACTAAAAGAAATACTAAAGGGAATTCTTTTTTTTTTCTTATATATATATGTGTATATATATATATATATTTTTTTTTTTTTTGAGACAGAGTCTCACTCTGTTGCCCAGGCTAGAGTGCCATGGCGTCAGCCTAGCTCACAGGAACCTCAAACTCCTGGGCTCAAGCGATCCTCCTGCCTCAGCCTCCCGAGCAGCTGGGACTACAGGCATGCGCCACCATGCCCGGCTAATTTTTTTCTATATATTTTTAGTTGTCTGATTAATTTCTTTCTATTTTAGTAGAGTCAGGTCTTGTCTCGCTCTTGCTCAGGCTGGTTTCGAACTCCTGAGCTCAAACGATCCTCCCGCCTGGGCCTCCCAGAGTGCTCGGATTACAGGCATGAGCCATGGCGCCGGCCTAAAGGGAATTCTTTAGGCAGAAGGAAATGACCCCACAGGGAGCACTGAAAAGGGTGAGCATGAGGGTAAACATGAATGAATACTGGACTACATAAAACAGTAAGAATCATTATGTTGCATGGGGTTTAACAACACAGAGAGTTAAAATACATGATAATAATAACCCAAAGGCAGAAAGGCAATAAATGGAATTTAAGTGTTCTAAGGTTCTTGCATTGTTTGGGAAATAATAAAAGTACTAATTTATTGCTATCAAAGGTAACTACGAAAAGTAGTAAAATAATACAAAACCAGCAAGTCGAGGGAACTATGAATCCAAACAACAATTAATTCAGAAGAAGGCAAAAAGGGGAAGAAAAACACAGAACAGGTGGGACAAAGAAGAAACAATTAAGATGGAGGATTTAAAACCAAATATATCAGTAATCATATCAATGTAAATAAATTATACTATATATTAATGCATAATATATAGTAATTATATTAATGTACAATATATACTAATTATATTAATGTACCTAAGTGTAAATAAATTAAAAAACAGATTGACAGAATGAATTAAAAACAAATATATGCTGCTTATAAGATATTCACCTTAAATGCAAGGACCCAGAAGGACTGAAAGAAAATGGAAAGATAAACAACACAGAAATCCACCTCCCCTCCTGCCCAGCCAAAAAGCAGTCATTGCTAAACTAATCAAGATAAAGCTGATTTTAAGGCAAGAACATCAACAGAGGCAAAGAAGGACATATAGTGATAAAAGAAAGTCAATCCACCAAGAAGACATAACAGTTCTGAATCTGTGTGCATTTAGAGTAACATCATGTCAAAGCATATAAAGCAAAAAATGAAAGAAATGAAAGGAGAACAGACAAATCCACAGAGTGGAGATTTAAACATATTCTTCAACAACATGATTAAAAATCTGACCTGGCATGCATTATATCCAACTAACTTTTCAAGAATACATGGAAAGAAATATTTATTAAAACTGACCATATGCTAAGCCATAAATCAAGTTTAATTTCAAAAGATTGAAATTACACAGACTATATCTCTGACAATAGAGGAGAAATCAGTAAAAAGTCCCAAATGTTTGGAAATCAAACAATATATTTCTAAATGACCAATAGGCAAGGAAATAGCAAAACAAATAATTAGACAACACTTTTAACTAAATAATAATTAAAATATATAATTAATCACCCGGGCATAGTGGCTCATGCCTGTAACCCTAGCACTCTGGGAGGCCAAGGCAGGAGCATTGCTTGAGCTCAGGAGTTCAAGACCGGCCTGAGCAAGAGCCAGACCCATCTTTACCAAAAATAGAAAAAATTAGCCAGGCATCATGGTGCGTGCCTTTAGTGCCAGTTACTGGGTAGGCTGAGGCAGGAGAATTGCTTGAGCCTAGGAATTTGAAGTTGCAGTGAGCTATGATGCCATTGCACTCTAGCTGGGGCGGCACAGCAAGACTCTGTCTCAAAAAAAAAAAAAAAAAATATATATATATATATATAAAACAAATCAAGTATAGCATACAAGTGCTTAGAGAAAAATTCACTGCCTTAAATGCATATATTAAAACAGGTAATAAAAATCCTATCTATATTCCTCATAATTGTTATTCCATTCAAATAATGATACATTCTAAAAGTAACATATTTGCTTACCTTTAAACAACTCAAAAATTTAAAAGTTTAAAAAGAAAAATGTTCTACTGACATAAGGGTAGACAAAACCGAAAACTAGAGAATGAGACAGACAATTCATTTTCTCTTTATTTTTTACAATTGTGGTAAGCATGCCTCCAAGATTTCGGCTCTTGCTACCCGCATTTCTACCTCTATGCCCATTCTTACATTGCTGTCAACCTACCAGAAATGCAGTTCCATCAGTGCCAATCTTATGAAAGAAAAAAGTGCATATAACGGGAATAGTCAATTTAAAATAAGAAAAAAGTTTTAAACATATTAGTGTTATCATATACTGTGAAAATGATGTATATTTTTACTTTAAAATAGAAATATATAACACCCAAGAATTGTTTTACTAATTTAATATTATTAAAAACAGAACAATTATGGAAATAATTTAGTAGTACTCACCTATCAAAGTATGACAGCTTATTCGGGTTACACCACTATTTACAGGAAAGTCATTTACATATATCTGTCCACTCTCATAGGTTATGTTAAGAACAACCTTAAAATAAAGCAGCACATACATTAATTCCAATGTTTATAAATAATGACCAACTTTAATGTCAAAAATATATTATCCAACTAAATTACATGTGTAGGTAAAAATAAAATAGGCTGCATAACACTTAAAGATATATTAAAAACATAAAAAGAGACAAACCTGTTCTTTAGATACCTCCCCATTATCTTTCATGGTAGTTACATTAATTCTGATGCCATCCTGCAAAACAAATATTACATAAATTGAGTGGTTATGCATTTTACAGACTGAGAATAATTCAGCTTTTTCTTTTTCCCTCAATTATATTTACTGTCTAATCACTTATAACAGCATTAGAACATTTTAAAAGACCATCATTTTCATTTATAGCTTTTTTTGCACCCTTATTCACAACTCCAATTTTTTATAACCTATATACTTTTCATTTAATTGTGAAATATATCACATGAGCATATATAAGCAAATGTAGAGTTTAAAAGATTTACCCTCAGGTACCTACTACCTAGGTTAAAATCTAGAATATCAGCCCTGCCCTAAAGCCCTCGCAGGGTTCCCCTCCCTCCCCTCAGAGGAATCCCCATACCAACTTCTCTGATAATCATTTCTTGCTTTTCTTTGTAGTTTTACTACCTGTGTATCTCTCTCTAAATAACATATTGTTTAGTTTTATCTGCTTCTGAGCTTTACACAAGTGGAATAATTTTTTTGTTTGTTTTTAGAGACAGGGTCTCTGTTGCCTAGGCTGGAGTGCAGTGGCATAATCACAGTTCACTGCAGCCTTGTACTTTTGGGCTCAAGCCATCCTCCTGCCTTGGCCTCCTGAGTAGCTGGGATTAAGGCACATGCTACCATGTTTGGCTAATTTAAAAAAATTTTTTAGAGATGAGGTCTCACTATGTTGCCCGGGTTGGTTATCAAACTCCTAGGCTAAACCATCCCCTGCCTTGGCCTCCCAAAGTGCCGGGATTACAGGGATGAACCACATGAGCCCAGCTCAGTGGAATAACATTGTATATATTCTTCTGGAACTCCTTTATTTTAGTTGAAACTGATGCATGTAGCTATAGTCACTTATTTACAGTGCTGTGTAACATTCCATCATCTGACTACCAATTTACTTATTCATTCTACCGCCCACGGACATCTGAGTTGTTTCCAACTTTTTTGCTTTTATAAACAAAGTTGCTCTGACCCTTTTTTGAGTGTGTCTCTTAGACAAGTATCTGCAATGCTGCAGTTTTACTGTAGTCTACCCAAATATTTTAGTTTATTGATGACATGCTTTCTATAAAGAAAACACTATTCAAAGAAATATTCGCCACTGACCACAGGAACTAAAATCTGTCATTTGTAAATCAAATTCTTTCCTAAGTTTATTCAGAGATAGACATTGTCAACCTAGAATAAAAGCCATACTCTTCTCAAATACATTTTCCTTGGGGTTGTATTAACTTTGAAAATAGGAAAGTTATTCATAAACATCAAAAATAATATAAGTATATTTCTTGGCACTGTGAACATTCTGAATACTTTATATATAATTTCGGACAAATGAGAGAATAAGACTGAGGCGATTTCATGAGGTTGAGCTGATTCTAGGAATAACTTGTAGAACAGGATTTATACCATATAAGGCCCACACCATACATGTAGGTTGAATTTGGTGCACTTCCCATCTCCCTAGGAAGCTTTCCAACTATTAGTAAATTCCTCAGAACCAGCCTGATTTCTCCCAGCCCACCTTGATCTAGATTAAGCTTTGGTTAGAACCAATAGTACCCTCTAAAACAAGCCAACATTCAAGAAGCCATCAAATTTATAGCTATATTATTTTATGTCCAAATGCCAGTTAACCATTCGTCTTTTCAAACTACAAGATTCATTAACTGTAAGCTATTGTTCTTCGAAAAGCCCACAGATAAGCCTCCAGGGCTAGAGTGCCATGGCATCAGCCTTACTCACAGGCAACCTCAAACTCCTGGGCTCAGGTGATTCTCCTGCTTCAGCCTCCCGAGTAACTGGGAATACAGGTGCACACCACCATGCCCAATTAATTTTTCTATTTTTAGTAGAGATAGGGTCTCACTCTTGTTCAGGCTGGTCTCGAACTCCTGAGCTCAAGCGATCCTCCCATCTCAGCATCCCAGAGGTGCCAGGATCACAGGCATGAGCCATGGCACCCGGCCCAATGATGTTGTTCTAAGAAACCTTTCTATAACTTCTGCCTTTCAGCAGTGAACATACACTATAGGGTTAGTAATTTACTGCACTTACATGTATCACTTGCCTAGTAAAATACAGGATTTGAAAAAAGACAACAGACACGAGCATACTGTATTTTCCAGAGAACCAAGTTCAATGAGATTCTTTTCTGGTCTTTCTGAATGATTTTATTGCAGAAAGGAATCACATTGCTTACAGCCTCCTGGCCTGGGGTTTGGGGCCAGGTCACATTTCTTGCTCTTTCTGAGAACCTCTGATTGAACTGGATGTTCAGGCTTGTGAGCCTGGGTTGCATATACTAAGAAAGTGCATAGAGACACTAAAAAGTTTCTCCTCACAAATTTTCAATTCTTCCCTCCAGTTCCCTCTCATTCCTCATAGGATACCCATCTCGGACACAAAAGGCTTCCTAAGGATAAAGGTAATAGACACCTGGTTTAAAATAAGTAAGTCTGAGGGAAATATACGAAATATACAATTATGCATACAAGAAAGTAAATGTCATCTGAATGCCTCTCCTTGGTGATTAAGTTATTTTAATATCAGAAGAATATACTATAAAAACTTTTATTATTTTTTTCAATCTTGTGTGAACTCAACTTCTGACAACTGCATATATAAAGACAGGAAAATGCTCACAACCCAATAAATCTGAGTCATGGATGGAAGACAGGAGAACTTTCCTGACTTCAACCAGTTTTCTCAAATTTACATCAGGCTAGATACAAGGATGGACAGACATGTGATAAAGCAAGTATAGCAAAATGTTAATGGTAGTCTATGTTTGCACTGTTCAATATGGTACCCACTAATCATGTGACTATTTAAATTTAAATTAATTAAAATAAAATAAAAATTGTAAATCTCAGTTCCTCATTGGCACTGGCTACATTTCAAGTGCTCAGTGGCCACAGGAGTCTAGTGACTGCTCTAATGGAGAGAGCAGACAAAACCACCACTGCACAAAGTTCTCCTGGACAGCACATCTAGTATGAGGGACCACTGTAGAATTCTTTCAAATTTTCTATACACTTGGAAATTTTTCACAAAACATTGAAAAAAACTGAGACCAAACGGCTTCAGCTTCCCACCTACACGTTCCAAGTAGTAAGATTCTCCTTCTAGTTGCTCAGCATGCATTTAATCTGTGAAATTCTGAGTTCAGATATCAACTTTCCAAAAGTGGAATGAAAGCCTAAGAAGGGAGAACTAAAATGATGAAATCACTAAGAGCCAGCCGACACTGCAGTGTATTTTTAACCCTGCAGTCAAAATGTATTTTTCTCAGATTATATAGACACAAAAGTCTCTTTGGACACGTAAGTGTTGATGATGAATCTTTAACAAATTGACCGCCACACTAGAAAAAAAAATTTCCCTGGGGCACGGTGATTTAAAACAAACAAAAATCCTTTCTAATTTGTTATTTTTTATTGTTTTCTGTGCGTGAGTGACATGCAACACAATCCATGTTTTTAGAATTAAATTGCCAATATTAATTGTAACAATAAGAAGATCCACAAGATTTTCACGAACCAACTGCAGGGTTTTGCTTCACGAGGCCCCGGGCTCAAAACTGACCTGAGTTAAATACAATTCATATGGCAGCCAATGTGCTGAAATTTTAAAAAGGGAAAAATAACGTTCACATTTCTAGAACTTTAGAATTATTTCATTTTTATTTGGTCTCTTGGTGCTGGTCCATCGAATTCATATCATTTAAGCAGATGCAACCGTAGTTCACATATAATTTCAGATATAAGTGGATCTTAGGGCACCCAATGTTGTGGCTTGCTGGAACGCCTCAGCGGAACCGAAACCGAGAAGTGCTTTTCATTTTTGTACCAAAGTGGAGTAAGGTCATCACTCTAAAACATTAAAAGATAAAAAAAAAGTGACATTTACCGTGCCGGTCACCTTTGTATTTAGAATATTCGTATTCAAGTCTTGACTCGTATGGCATACCAAGGTTATGTCGTCATTCTTAGAAAACTCAGATTTTAAAATACTCAAACTTCCCCACCATACATCCAACTGTAGAAAGGCAAATACTGGTTTAGGTCGGCATGACTTCACGGCAAAAATGGTGAGAATCAGCCACCTTTTAATAAGATGATGCAATGGTTCCGAAACTTCAGCCGGCATCAGAATCACCTGGCGGGCTTGTTGACAGACTGCTGGCCCCGCCCCCGGAGTAGCCGAACCAAGTTCCCAGGGGACGCAGATGCTACCGGTCGCGCCTAGCTCGCAGAACCACTTCTCTGACACCCGGCAAGACGAAGTCGGTAAGAGCCAGGTCTTCAGCCTCTCCCCACTTCTCCAGCCCCACGGAGCCCCGCAGCCGCGCCCTGCCGACCGCCAGGCCGAGCAGGCACAGGTGGCCTGGAAACGCGCTCTCCAACTGGGCAACTTCCACATCTCCCAAGCACATAGACACCGCCTTGCTCAAGTGCCGGGCTCTACCCCCGGACCGCGCCATTACAAAAGCCTGAGATCACCCGCGATCGCGCACTTTGGACGGCAAAGCCACGTCAGGACGAGCAACAGTTCGGGCCGCTCCGAGAATCTCTTAAGATTTGTGACCCGAGGTTCAACCACGCAGTAACCGGCCCCTTTCCGTCCCTTCCGTTCGCTTTCTCGCCCCCTCCCACGCCGCCCCCATTTCCTCGGGTGCTGCTCCCCACTGCTCCTCTGGGGGACCCGGACCCCGCCCCTGCCCACCGGCAGGACGTGGGAGGCGTCGTTGCGGACGGCCCGGGCCTCCCCGAGGCTCCGAGCCCAAGAGTGGCCAGCCGTGCCCGCCCTGCCCTACCTGCGGGGCTCGGGACGGCGGTGGCGGCTCAGGGGCGCCCGTCGTGAACCACCCGGCGGCCGGCAGCACGACGAGCAGCAGCAGCCGGAGGGCGAACGGCGCCGGCGGAGCGCCCGCCATCTTGGACAACCCGGGCGGCGGGGGCGGAGCCAGTCCAGGGGGCGGAGCCAGTCCAGGGGGCGGGGCCGAATCTTCCAGGGGCGGGGAGAGGGGCGGAGCCGGGACAGGAGGGGCAGAGCAGGACCCGCCGGCGGCCGCAGAAGGTGCTGGGAGCTGCCGAGGTCTGGCTCGTCGGGGAAGAGATCTGCGCACGCGCACAACCGCGCAAGGGCGAAGAGCGGCGTCAAATCCGAGAAAGTAGGACCGGGTGGTCGGGCCAGCGCTCCGGGTTGGGAAGGAGTTCCAACCTGAAGGAGTGTGAATGAGTTCGTTGCCATTATTTTTTAAATTAGTATATACACATATATATGTATCTGTGCGCATATATATCCATGTACTATAAGATGAAAACAATGGTAATCTTTCAGAATACTATTACACATTAAAAATGAAACATCACATTTGGAGGGAAAATTTTTATTAAATCGTTGTTCCCATCCTTGGCTGCACGTGGGAATGCGCCGTGCAGCTTTAAAAAGTACCGAGGTCTCCCCGGGCCCTCCAGTTTCTGGTTTAAGTAAGTCCGGGCCGCGGCTTGGGCACTGGTAGTTTTTAAAGTCCTGCAGGTGATTCACTGTGCTTCCGAGGCTAAGAATCCACCACGCGTTAAATGTTCGTTCAGCCACCGCTGGAGGTGGCGAGAGGACAACACTCAACTGGATGCCAGACCACCTGGGCTTTCAGCCTTTTTCGTCAGTATCTTAATCTATAAACTGAAGGTCTTAGACTTTTCCTCCACCTTTCAAAAAGTCCAGGTACCAGACAACTAGAGCAGCCCCTACATCCCAGAGCCTGCTGAAATTATTCAAACCAGCCAATCCTAAGCCTGCTTGCCCTGCCCTGCCTTGCCTTGTCTTTCCCTTGGAAAACACAAAGGCTTCTGCTTCTGCTTTCCTCTCCTCCCCTGCCTTCTGACACACCCTGGTGCTTCCCCATGTGGCCCTGCAAGCTGTGGTGTCCTCCCCTCCTCACTACCCCATCCTAGTCCAGGAACTGTGAGTAACAAACTGTCCTTTCAGTGGTAATTGTCTCCTGATCTATTGGCCTCACCATGCCTGTAAAATAATAAAACCTATGTTTTAAAATACCTTACCAATATATACTGAAAAGGTCAATGAAAAAATTACCACAACGAAGAAAGGGCAGTTAAAGCACTTGACAAGGACAGGGAGATGAAGAAGCAGGTAAAGACGGTTTCCAGAAAGGGCAGAATGTCCTGTTTTCCAGCCAGCCAAAACATTCTCTCAAGCCCCAGACCTGCCACTGTTCCATACAGATATCTCACTGTATATGTGATGACAACAGTGACTAGGATGAATCTCAGTTCACCAAACTGGGATTCCTTGGAGTATGAGAGGAAAAAGCAGGGAAAGGGGTGGACACTGAGTAAAGGAAATCATACTGGCCTTGTCTAACACATAATAATTCTGTACCATATGAGCATAAATGTGTTTTTTGTATATACAATTAGGTAGAAGACAGCTCATTTAATGCAATATCAGGATTACACTTTTGACAATTTTAGTATGGCTACAAACGTTTCAACATGGTTGCTCAGAGTAGGTAGATGATGTCAAAATGAGAGAAATTAGTCATGATGGTTGGTGATGTTGATATTCGTGTTTTTTTATTTGAACAAACTTATGGGGTACATGTGAAATTTTGTTACATGTATATAATACACAGTGATCAAGTCAGGGTATTTAGGGTATCCATCTACCTGAGTACAATACATTTTTGTTTAACTATAGTTGCCCTATCTGCTATCAAACATTGAATTTATTCTAACTGTATGTTTGTACCCTTTAACCCACTTCTCTTCATCCTCCTCCCACCCCCTCACTCACCCTTCTTAGTCTCTGTTATATATCTTTTCACTGCTCTACCTCCATGTGATCCAATTTTTTAGCTCCCACATATAAGACAGAACATGCGATATTTGTCTTTTGGTGCCTGGCTTATTTCACTTACCTCTAGTTCCATCCATGTTGCTGCAAATGACATGATTACATTCTTTTTTTTATGGCCAAATGGTATTCCATTTTTTTTTATCCATTCATCCATTGATGGTCACTTAGGTTGATTCTATATACTTGCTATTGTAAATAATGCCACAATAAACATGTGAGTGCAGATATCCTTTCGATATATTGATTTTTCTTTTGGGTAGATACCCTAGTAGTGGGATTGCTGGATCGAATGGTAATTCTATTTTTAGTTTTTTGGTAAATCTGTATACTGTTTTCCATAGTGACTATACTATTTTATATTCCCACCAAAAGTGTATGAGTTTCCTTTCTCTGCATCTCTCCAATATCTGTTATTTTTTTTGTCTTTTTAGCCATTCTGGGCACGGCGTGGTGGCCCTGTTCTTTAGATGGACACAAAACCCTATACTGGGTCCCTTCTGGGCGACAGGCTTCCGCGGAAGTCGCCAAGGGCCGGCGGAGATTTTCAAAAGGGCCGCGCCGGGAGCGAGACCAACCGGGTTCACCCGTCAGTGGGACTCTGCCTGCACTGACCAGAAGGGGCTGCCGGAAGGGGACGACGGCGTCAGAGGGATGACGCAATCAGGCGGCGCGCGGAGGGTGACGCAAGGCGTAGGCGTCGGCGGGCTGCGCCTGTTACGCCCCCGAGCTTGTTGCGGAGGAGGAGGAGGAGCAGGCGCCATGGCGGTTCTGCTGGAGACCACTTTGGGCGACGTCGTAATCGACTTGTACACCGAGGAGCGGCCGCGCGGTGAGGCCTGCGCCCTCTCGCCGGGGCCCCGAGCTTGTTCCTCTGCTTTCCCTTCTCTGCACAGTCCGTGGTGGCCATTGGGTCGAGCTGCTGTTGCCCGCGACCGGGCTGTTTTATTAGCGGGGTTTGCTTAGAAAAGTTTTTGTGAGAATTCGTTTGAGCCTCAGCAGCCCTTCTTCCGTATCTTGTGTTGGCCAGTCGGGTGGAGGGTGCTTGCGGTAGTTTGGGGTAGGGGTATGTGTGTGGGGGGGCGTGTGTGTGATACGCGGGCTGCATATACAATACCCACAGCTTTTGTGGCTTTACTGTGCTTTCTTTTCTCGTGAGAGAAGCATAACTGTTACTTGGTGTGTAATCAGCTAAGTCGTTATGAAAGCAGGTAGGATGTGATTGGCACAACGAATGTGGGCATCCCGCGTGGATGGAGGAAGGGGGTGTCCGGGAGTATGAACGGACCCTGCAAGGCACTGGGCTGAGAGTCCTGGACTAGGCGTCTCGCCCTTGAGGGTCTGATTTTCCATTGAAGGAAGTTGACGGGGGAACCCATTTTAATTTTGTAAGTGTTGTAGTAGAAGAATGTGTAAGTTGCCATGGAAACCGGAGGAGGAAGTAATTCTTCCTTGGTGGGGGTGGGTGGAGTGGGGAGAAGCGAAGCAAGCAAGAGTGTAGAACACTTGAACTAGCTCGTTCAGAGATGAGTGGGAGTGAGAGTTTTCTTTGCTTGGAATTTTCTGGAAACGGCAAGTAGTTTGACTTGGCCGGAAGGAGTGGTATGAGTTGTAGAATGGCAGAGTGCGAGTTTGGTCAGATATGTTTAGGTCAGATCGTGAATAGTCTTGTGTGTTCTACCGATGACCAGAGTGTTTGAAGGGTTTAAAAGCAGGATTGAAGTATGGCATACTTGTTTTGGGAAGATAATAGGAAGCAGTGTGGAGACTATGTCAGAGTAGGGAGAAACTGGAGACCAGTTTCTCGCAATCAGGGTCCTGCCCCCATGGAATGCAGAACCTATCAAAGAGGTTGAAACAAGCTGCAGTACTGTACAAGTGCCTCCTGCCTTACGAAGCTTTCTCCCACATTCAGCTATTTCTCCCTCCTCCCCGTCGCCCCCCTCACCCCCAAACACTACAAACTCTCCCATACCATCCTTACCATTCTTCTGTTGCCTCTAATCCACATTCCTCTCCATTCTTGCTCTTCTGGCAAACTTCTTATTTAGATCTCAGATCAAACATGATCTCTTCTGTGAAACTCTCCCTCCTCCCTAAGCAGAGTTATCTGTTTCTTCTGCTCTTTCTCAGGTCTTTTTATTAAATATAAACCACATGACACATTTTAGTATAACATTTACCTATTGTCCTGGAATTATTTACAAGTCTTGTCTCCTTTCAAGAATGTAAACTTCAATGAGAGCAGGAACCGCACCTTAATTATCGCTGTATCTTCCTTACCTAGTACAATGCCTGCTACTTGGAGGGCACACACACTAGAGGTTCATTATATTGACTAACGCATATAAATGTGCTGTATTAGTTAGGACTGTGCAAGTGATAGAAACCCAACTCAAACTGGCTTAAACAAAGACGATTAATTGCCTCATGTTATTGGGGTAGGCTTGGCTTTAAGTATGGCTAGATCCAGGGTTTAAAAGAATATTACAGACATTTAAAAAAGCTTTTTTTGTAAACAGACACTGAATGAGGGAATTTTATTTTTATCTCTTGGTTTTGCTTTAAGTTCCTTTGACACTCTATCCATGTGGAGCAGCACTTGGCAAAATAAGTGAGCCTCTTTCCCCAGAGTTGTGAGGAACTAAAGGGGAGGCAGGGTTAGCCCACATAATTAACAAGCAGTGGTTCTACAAAGATAGGCTGGAACACCAAGAACATAAGTCCAGCTCCTGTGTACGTATTTATAAGCATATGATTGGGTATCTACTTATATGTTTACCTACTTATTAATCTGTAATAAACTTATCCAGACTTCCTCCCTTTCTTTGTTCCTTTTCTTTTTTTGCTTTTAATTGTAGAAAATTTGAAACATACGGAAGTAGACAGAATCATGTAAATGAACTCTCATGTATGCATGAACAGCTTTGTTTAACAGTTGTCCACACATAGCTAATTTCATTTATAATATCTTCACCTCCACTGGATTCATTTAATCTAATTAAGTAAATTTAATCTGTCATTACTCAGTATGTATCTCTAAAAGATAAGGACTTTTTAAAAAAAACAGAACCACAAATCATTATCATACCTTGAAAATTAGTAATAATTCCTTATCATTTAAACTTTCCTATTGTCTCGTAAACATTTTAAAAAGTGATAATTTGAATTAAGATCCAAACAAGGTCCATATATTGGATTGGTTAATACATCTCTTAAGTATATTTTAATCTATAGGTTCTCCCCCCTTCCCCTTTTCTTTCTTAAAAAATTTTCTAGAAGGACTCTGGTTGATTTGTCTATGTTTGAAATTTGTAAAATTTCTCTCATTTTGGATTTGATTATTTCCCTGCTGTGTCTTTTAACATATTTCTCTATTCTATTTCCTATAAATTGCCGCTTAGTTCTAGACCCTTGATATAAGATAATGGGTGCTTTCAGCTGCATCACATTCAGGAGGTACTTGATGTCTAGTTGACTCTTTTTGTGACGTTCAAATTGTTCAGTGGGTTTAGGTCTTGTCACCCTTATAAAGTGTTCCCATCAGCTTTTCATCCAAAGATTTTGGCAGCCATTGATGATCATTGCTTAGATCATTATTTTTGTTTTCTGGTAAAAGGACTGCTCCTTTTCTACTTACTTGTTATTTTAACATTCTACTCCTTTTTCCTTACTTACTATTTAGATCTCAGATTAAACATGATCTCTTCTGTAAAGCTCTCTCTCCTTCCTCAGTTATCTGTTTCTTCTGCTCTGTCTCAGGTCTTTTTATAAACCACATGACACATTTTTTTTTTTTTTTGAGACAGAGTCTCACTCTCTTGCCAGGGGTGAGTGCCGTGGCATCAGCCTAGCTCACAGCAACCTCGAACTCCTGGGCTCGAGCAATCCTACTGTCTCAGCCTCCCAAGTAGCTGGGACTACAGGCATGCGCCTCCATGCCCGGCTAATTTTTTCTCTATATATTTTTAGCTGTCCAATTAATT
>RJWJ010004499.1:0-75515 GCA_004363605.1 Indri indri
CACTAGAGTCTAAGATGCTTCTTTCTACCAGAACTTTCTATCTTCCTTCTCTGTTTAAATCAAGGTCAATCTTACAATAAATCTGACAGTTCTTCCAGCCTCCTGCTCCTCCATTCTTGCCTTCTTTTTCTTTTTTTTTTTTTTTTTTGAGGCAGAGTCTCACTCTCCTGCCTGGGGTGAGTGCTGTGGCGTCAGCCTAGCTCACAGCAACCTCAAACTCCTGGGCTCAAGCAATCCTACTGTCTCAGCCTCCTGAGTAGCTGGGACTACAGGCATGTGCCACCATGCCCAGCTAATTTTTTTTCCTATATATATTTTTAGCTGTCCAATTAATTTCTTTCTATTTTTTTTGGTAGAGACGGGGTCTTGCTCTTGCTCAGGCTGGTCTCGAACTCCTGAGCTCAGAACGATCCGCCCGCCTCGGCCTCCCAGAGTGCTAGGATTACAGGCGTGAGCCACCGCACCTGGCTCTTGCCTTCTTTTTGTAGTAAATGTTACCTAGCCCCTTGTTAGCTGCTTGTCTATTTTGGCTCAGGGAAGTCATGCTGTACTAACCATCTCCACAGCTACTTGCTTGTTAAGGCCTCTTGTTTGGCCTTTGGATCTTGTTGGTTCTTATGATAATTGCAGCCCTGGCTTTTGGTGGTTAACCACAACTACATGGCCTCTATTATGTCAAGGCTTCCTCACATGCATGGATATTAATGAGCTTGGTTTGGTGACTGCATCACTACTATCCTTAGCAGAAAAGAGCTACCACTCAACTTCTTAGTGGTGCTGGTATCATCTTCACGGCTCACTTCTAGTGGCCCCTGAATGGTGCATCCTCTGTGCCACTTTACGAAAAACGGATGGTGAGTCTTCCAGCTTTACACATTCCATCCATCCCAGAGTGCACACTTTTGACAACCTCTTTATTCCTTCCTTTCCTACCTGCTAGGCATTTCCACTGTGCCAAGTATTGTCCACCACTTTCTCTAGGTTTGCAATTGTTACTCATAGTGACAGTGAGTTGGCCACACTCCCTGGTATCATCGTTAGGATATTAATACCTCTATTCCAAGTAACTGCGCCTACATTGATGCATTCTTGCCTATACATCCTTCTATTCTGACCTCCTTGATCAAATACTCTCACTATTCAATCCTGGGGTATTCTTGCTATGAAATGATTGCTGATTTTTGCCATTCTTCAGACTATAATCTATTTATCTTATCTTGCCAGTCCTGGCATATTGGATTGGATGCTAGTGTCCTTCCTGGTGGCCAGGACAAGAGATGGAGGCAGCTTCTGAGGATGGCAGCTGTTGAGTTATGGGAGGTAACAGAAGTGATTGCTCTTACCAAAGTGTGGGCTGGCTCTGCAAGCCTGGAGGTTATAGGGATTTCTGCAGAATGAGCTTCTTTATGGTTCATCCACCCAGATGTTTCTACTCAATGTTTTAGTGTACCATATTTTCCCCACCCAGACACAGAGATCACATCACAAACCTGCATGGGCTGAGTACTCAAATGCTTGTAGAGTTTTATGACTCTGACAACTAGATGGTAAGAGTCTTAACAGGGGTGGCGAATCTTTTCATGTCCAATTTATGACATTTATCTTGAAAGTTGTTGAAGATATCTATTCTCCGTGTTCTGTTTGTAAGAGTGCCCAAAGGGAGTAACTCTTCATGGTCCAAATGAAGTATAAAATCTGTGCTGAGTCAGTAGTATCAGTCAATTCATCCAAAGTGATTGAATAATATATATTTTCTTTCGAAGTATTGCATGAAGTTCTGTTAAATTGAAGGCTAATTCATGTGGCCAATCTGTTATGATTCTCCTTGAAAGAGGCAGTTGTTTGTACTTGGAAACGTTTTTGGGGTCTAAACATCCTACAATTTTGACGATGCAGCCTTTCACAATTTCTACATCACTGAATGGCTTCCCTTTTTTCTCAAGTATATAAACTACTTTATAAGTTGCTTCAGCGGCATTATTTCCAGGTCTTGTTGCTTCTTGAGAGAATTGTCTTTGCTTTTGCTTTTCATCTTTTAATTTCTGCAATACAACGTTTTCATGCCTCTCCCTCTATCGGGGGTTCGCGACATCCCCAATAAAGACAGGGTCCCCTGGCAGACTGTGTTACAAGAGATTAATGAAACAAAGACATGGATACAGAAATAGTATTTAAGACAGTGGGGAAGTCAGGGGACCACCAACACTCTGGTGCCAAGATGGTGACAACCGAAACCCAGCACTTGCTTTTGATTCTCTTTGCCATGTTGCAAAATACAATGATCTCATGTGACGAAATCACAGGATACAATGATCAAAGGTTTCGGGGCTCCCCCCCAAATCACAAGGTGTACTAGCTAATTTCCTTCTCCTTTCTAGAAGTGAAAAACACATAATTCTTCAGTAGGTACAATCCGTTTGATCAAGGTAAACTAACTAATTTTATCCCAAGCTCAAGCTATGTACGTGGATATCAATCTCTAACTTCAGTAGCTGTGACCCATTTGATCAAGAAACAAAGTAACTACATGATTTCCACTGGGAGACTGGTTTTATATTAACTGAGGCATTGTTGAGAGAAAGGGAGAGAAGGAATTTGGCCCATTGTTCAAGCAATGGAAGCTCTGAGACCCTTCTCCCGGGCTGACATGTGGCAATCTACCTCTACAGCCATGAGAAGTTTTCATGTCGGGCCGCCTGCGGCTATTCATGCATGAGACCACTTAGGCTCTGAGGTTGGAGCATGCTTTGCTGTACTCCCAGATTGCTGATATATGACCCCCAACTAGGCAGTTAACATCTGCCCTTATTTCAGGCTTCTGCTCAGGCAATTCCTTCACCTCCTATCCTCTCACAGCCTCAGACATAGCATCATTAAGTCCCAGAGGTCTTAATCCCATCATCCGTCTAATTTAAAATATTTGTGGTCCTTATGAATGTTAAAATGGAGGATGAGCACTGAGTTTCTTTAATGTCGATATTGCAGTATCACGAAGCAAAAAAATCATCTTAACTTTAGCAAAACAAGGTAATATTGCAATTCCCAATCCTCATGAAAAAAAATCTGTTTTCTTCCTTCAGCATGTTCTTGGTCTTCTTTGACATGATGGGCTATTAAGCAGGCAGAATTAAAAAATACTGTGGAGTTTTGCAACTATTCACAAATTCCACTTCAAACAGAAACACAGTGCACTGTTGTAAAAGCTGATAACAGACTGACATACTCGACCCCCATAAACTCTCACCAACCAGCCTCCTGTGGTAGTGGTGACAGTCGGGGGCGGGCGGGGGAGGGGAAGTTAGAATTAAATCATGAACATAACAGCCATCAATTTTAGCCCTTATGGGTTACTATGCTAATTGTGCTGGTCATTCTGGGAGGATTATTTCATTGAAACTTATTTTATTCTTTGGTATTTTAAATACGTTCACTTTAAAAATAAAATAAAAATATAAAAGGTGAACAAAAATGTATTAGTAAAAATAAAAGGATTTGTTCTGTAAAATTTGGATTCAGTCAAAAGGCCACATTTAAGGACCTCGAAGGCCACATATGGCCTAAGGCCACAGATTCCCCACCCCTGGTCTTAAATAAGTTCATTTTTCCTGGATACATTTTTTCCTGCTGCTGCGATTAAGCATGATTTCATTAACTCATCATTGGTAAATGGTGTTCCTTGCTTGGTATAACAAACGAGTTGCTTGGAAACTTATTTTAGTTGCAGCCTTAATTTCACTCTCTCCTTACCTTCCTTCCTTCCCAGTTCTTTCCTTTTTTTCCCCCCTCCTTGTCTCCCTCATTTCCTCTCTCCCTTTCTCCTTCCCTCCGCCTATTTTTCTTTCTCTTTTATCTTTCATTTTTGCAGAAGCCTTGCTTGATGAGGTACTACAATTTAAATTTTCCATATTTTTTGGCTGATGCTTTCATGTCAGTTCAGAGTATTGTGATGAGTACTTATTGTGTAATGTTGATGTGTATGTATTACATTCTTGTCCCACAGCTATAGTGGCACTGCATGATGAGCACTGCTTCGGTAAAAATAATCCATATTTCCTGTGCCTGAAAAGTGAGAGACAAAGTTCACTTTTCTTTTTTTGACATGATAAGTATGCACTGGCAATAAAAATCAAAAATGTCATGTTACTCGCATATGTGCCACTCAAAATTCTGTTCAATTATAATTGTGTTACTATAATTTGTAGTGTTCTGAGCAGTAGAGCAATGCAGAGCTAGCCTGATGGAGGATGAGAAACAAGTAGCCCATTTGCTTCCATTGGCAAAGGTGATAGCCTGCCCAGTGCCCCTCTGTAAGTAGTGCCTCACAACCAACTGCTGCTGAGGGGACTGTTGCTTCCTTCACTAACCCCTGGTTATTGAATCTTTCTTACAGACTGTGGCCAGCTAGCATCCTGAAGCATTAGTGCATGGTACAATCAAAATGAGGCACAAATGAATCCGGTTATAGAGGGTTGTGGCAGATGGTGTAGGTTCTCCACCATATATCGTGTTAGCACCTACAGCAGAGGAACATAGATTCTTCCTTTATGTTTATAGCTTGCAATCTTTAATGTCTACTCTCCACTTCACTGCCTGAGGACTTTTCTCTGGTTTTAGAGGAGTGTATCATTGCTGTGTACAACCTGGTAGTTTAAGGGAGTTAATATCTCCAGAGTTCAATCTTCCATCACTGAACACAGACAGGAGTGAGAAGACTGTGTGTTTGATTCACTGTCCTCTAATGGGAAAATTCTGAGGTCTGTTTTTTTTGAGTTACTCAAGTGATTTTACTAGGACTGAATTCTAGATGTTCACAGTGGTTACCTTCTCATTAACATATGTTTAATTTGCTTTTTCCCCTTTTCAATCTCCCTTTTTTCATCCTTACTTTCAAAATAAACTGTCTTTACCGAAGTCTTGGGTATCTGTTTTTGGTGGAAAATTTAATGCATGGGAGTCAGTCAAAGAGAATTTTAGTGTTTCCATAATGCCATATTTAGCAATAATAATATATAAATATATTTCTTACATAATTAAAATTTAATTTTTGTTTTCTACATCATTGGTTTACATCACTCTTTTTTATTTTATTGATATATGATATTTTACATATAAATGGGGTACATGTGAGTATTTTTTACATGCGTAGAATATGTAATGATCGAGTCAGGGTATTTGAAATATCCATCACCTTAAGTGTTTATCATTTCTATGTGTTGGTAACATTTCAAGTCCTCTTTTCTAGCTACCTTGAAATATACAATGTATTGTTGTTAACTATAGTCACCCTAGTCTTCTATCCAAAATTAGAACTTATTTCTTCTACCTATGTTTGTACCCATTCGCCAACCTCTCTTCATTTTCTCTTCCCACCCTCACACCCTTCACTGCCTCTAGTATTTATCATTCTATTCTCTATTAAAATTTAATTTAATGAATGGTCAGTCTGATGGACATGAAGATTATAGAATGGGATAAGGCAGAGAGGGTGACCACATAGAAAACTCCCGTCATACTTAATTAAGGAATTTTTGTATCATAGATACAGGTACCGAAAGGGGTTTGGAAAGAAGGAAGAACATTCACACTATGTTTGGGATGAATGACAAGGCCAAGCCATCCATCTAAAACAGCTCATGAACAACATCTGTGAAAGGGTTTGATTTATTTGTGGCTTTTGACTATGATGTATGTAAATAGGTAAGACTAAGGGAACACAACATTAAGGTGCTCAGTTGCCTTATACTTAATAATTTATAAAAGTCAGAATTATTATTATTTTTGTTATATAAGGAGAAACATTCGGGTTAGCATGAAATTTTAAAAAATTAAATTAGGTGTCCAATCGATAGAATTGGATGGATTATCTTAGCAATCATTCATATATATAAGGTGAAAATCTGTTATGTTGAGGATAATTAAAATACATTCATGGAGTATTTCCTATGTGAAAGTCACTGTGCTAGGAATTCTAAGAGTTCAACGAATGTAAAACTTTTCTTTTTTATCCTCTGGAAATGTACAGTCTTGTGGGAGACATGATAATCAAATGTGCCATAAGAAGATGCAGTTAAAACATTGTTAAAATGTTATGAAAAGAAAGGATAAAAACTAAGTACTGGTCATGAAAAAATATAACATGGATAATATTTTAGATGGGCTTTGAAAGGCAGATGGAATTTGAAGATGTTGAGGGGACAATTGTGGAGCTACCAAGAGAAGTGAACAAGCACAAATAAAGGTACAGAGGAAGGAGAGAGTTGCGTTTGTCTGAAAAAAGAGTTAGCACCTTATTTTGTAAAGAGACACACAGTTGGTCAATGGAAAAAAATGGGATTTAAAGTAAAAAAAGAAATAGCTAAGTCCAGGTGGTGAAAGTTCTTAAGAATTGGAATGACAATATGCTACTTCAATTTTATGAGCACATAAATCTAGAAGGTGTTTTTATTTTAAAGCAAAATAGTGTGGTGAAATAGGACACTTAGGATATTAACATAGAAAACCATGACAGTGTAGAGCAGGAAGATCCTACAAGTGTGAGCTGGGATAATTGCTTATAGCTATTTAATAGGGTATTTAACAGGAGTGAATATCTGAATTAAAAATGTAGCAGAAATGGAGCAAATGTCATGGAAAGATAAGTACATTAACTAAAAGTTTGACTGGGGAACATCTAGGTAGACCCAACCCTAGAAACATGTGTATTTGTAACTCCAACATGTGAATGTTTAAAAAAAAGACTTTTGAAGAACTTTCCAAGAATAGTAAATGTTAAATCCGAGTTCCCTTGGAACATAGGAGTTTGAGCACAGCTTTCTGAATCTGCTTGGTTTTTACGCTGTAGATGATGGGGTTCATCACAGGTGGCAGGAGAAGGTACACGTTAGCAATGAGGGTGGGCACAAAGGCGGGGGCATGTTTTCCAAATCTGTGGACAAAGGACAGGCCGATTGAAGGGATGTAGAATATGGCCACAGCTGTGATATGAGAGATACAGGTGCCGAAGGCCTTCTTCCTCTCCTCCGAGGACGCAATGCTGAGAACTGAGCGGATGATCAGGACGTAGGAGAGCAGAATGAAGACGGAGTCCACTCCAGCCGTGGAGATGATTATAGTTAGTCCAAATGCACTGTTGATCGTCGTGTCTGAGCACGAGAGCTTCATCACATCAGGGTGGAAGCAGTAGGAGTGGCGGAGCACATGGCTGCGGCAGAAGGACAGTTGCTTAAGAAGCACCACTGGAGGTATTATTAGTGTCCCCCTGGTGAGGATTGCTGCACCAATTTGTGCTATTTTAAGGTCAGTTAAGATAGAGGCATATCTCAGAGGTTTAGAAATGGCCACGAAACGATCAAAGGCCATAGCCAACAGCACTGAGGATTCCATGACAGTGAAAAAATGAATGAAGAACATCTGCGATAAACAAGCATTGAAGCTGATCTCCCGGGCATTGAGCCAGAAGATTCTCAGCACTGTCATCAGAGTAGAGGTGCACAAGCCAATGTCACTGGTGGACAACATGGAGAGGAAATAGTACATGGGCTCGTGGAGGCTTGGCTCAGTGAGGACTATGAATAGGATCAGGGTATTCCCAGAAAGGGCAGTTAAATAGAGGCAGCAGAAGGGGATGGAGATCCAGGCATGGGCCCATTCAAGTCCAGGGACCCCCGTCAGGAGGAAAGTAGTGGAACTGGAGTTATGGAAGGTTGGCATATGGAAGATGTGGTCTGTGGGAGCAGAATTCTCTTGTAATATCTTCATGTCCTGAGGTAAAATTTTATTTAGTATCTACTTTTATTTTAAATATAAAATTTGGCATTTATTATTTACAATTTTACATTCTTAGCCACCTTTTTAAATTTCAGGATATTATGGGGGTACAAACGTTTTGGTTACACATTATGACTTTGCCAAACCCAAACCATGATTTGAAGCGTGCCCCTCCCCCCCACAAAGCCACCTTTTTGAATGCATGAGATTTACTCTTTTTTTTTTGAGACAGAGTCTCACTCTGTTGCCCAGGCTAGAGTGTCATGGCGTCAGCCTATCTCACAGCAACCTCAAACTCCTGGGCTCAAGCAATCCTTCTGCCTCAGCCCCCCAAGTAGCTGGGACTACAGGCATGCGCCACCATGCCTGGCTAATTTTTTTTTTCTATATATTTTTAGTTGTCCGATTAATTTCTTTCTATTTTTAGTAGAGACGGGGTCTCGCTCTTGCTCAGGCTGGTCTCCAACTCCTGAGCTCAAACAATCCGCCTGCCTCGGCCTCCCAGAGTGCTAGGATTATAGGCGTGAGCCACCGCGCCTGGCCTTACTCTTTAACTATATTATTAGGTCTTTTTTTAGCATTTCTACATGAGGAAATGGCTTAATTTGTGTTAATCTTTGCTTAATATAATGCCTTACTTAGTAGATATTTATTGTTGGTCAGTTGTTTATTTTTCTTGTTCTTTTGGTCACTAATTATTAGGAATTTGTCTACGAGGAGAATTGACTAATTTTTAAATAAGATTTGAGGACTTATTTTGTACAGTTAATAAGTGAAAATTATATTACCCTTATTTATTAAGAAGACTTCATGTTTACTTCGGACAGATGATGGAACTGTCAATCTACCTGAGAAAATGCCAGCTCACTCTCAGTGATTACCTGTGCTAATTTGAAGAAAAGTCTTCCCATTCTAATGAATCTAGATATTAATGCCTTCTTAACCATAAAATCTGGTTTAGTCTTATGAAATCTGCCACTATTGTTAAAATCGAGGGAAAAATAGCTGTCCTACCTATTCTTAACACTAATTCCTACCTTTAGGAAAAATTACACACATTATATGAATTGATTACATGATATTTGAGAGGCTTTGTTCTCAATGCTTATTCTCATAACAAGATGAAGAGAGAGATACTATTATTGAAGAATGACAAACTGAAGTTATCATAGAGGTATATAACCTATAGTTTAGAAGTTTGAACACATTGCCCCTGGTTACAAAGCCTGAAAGTGATGTAGTTTGGGTTTAAATCTGATACAATATAACTCCTCCTGAGGCTGTGCTATCACATACTATGCTATATACTTTGTCTTTAAAAGAGAACATGTAGCTGGGTGTGGTGGCTCATGCTTGCAGTTCCAGCTGTGTGGGAGGCTGAGGAGGGAGGATCACTTGAGTTTGATACCAGCCTGATCAATATAATGAGATGCAGTCTCCAAAAAAAAAGAAGAAGAAGAAAGAAAGAAAACACATAAATTAAAAATATATGGAATTTAGGGGCTAATAACATACTTGGAAATATATCTGAAGTACAGAAATCATTGATAGAGATAATGCATTTGGTATATCGTGAAGATAGTAATAAAAATATGATAATAGAAATAATGGACAAATATCATGAATGGATAATTCCTGTTAAAAAATTAATTGTGGTAAATTATTGTAAGTCAAAAGCTTCAATATCACTAGCAATATGAAAGTCATATTTAAAATACTATTTATAATTTATTAAAGATTACAAAGTATCATTAGGGTAAAAACTGATACTCTCTTATTGTTGGTTGATATATAATACGAAGAGGTAGACATGTCATCTGACAATATCATTTTAAATCTTTAAAACTAAATTTCACTTCATTTCTCATAATTTATTAATAATAACAGCTATCAGTAATGAAACATTTATTGTACATCACATACACTATTCATTCATTGAGTTTTTCAGCAAATATTGAGTGTCTATTATAGCCATTTATTTAATCCTCAAAATAAACTTATTATAATTACATTGTTTTGGATAATGTTTATTGATAATGTAATATAGTAGTGACTAGAAATGTGCTAAATTTATTAAATTTAAAAAGGGGGCTTTTTGGCTTACTCCATACATGTAGTACAAGGACCAAGACCAGTTGCTAGACCTTATTGTTAATGATACATAACAACCTGATGATACATAAATAATAAATTTTATATTCACAAATTCTTTTGATACTCTAATATACCTTAATATCTTATGCTATGCTATAATCCAGAGAGACAATTAATAATTCCTAAAAATAATAATACCAGATTCCATTTCATGGTAAAAAAGATAAGAGAAATAGTAAAGAGACTAGCAGAAAAGATGAAGGATATTAAAAATTCAGGGCACATTAAAGAATTGTTTTCATAGGATCTTAGTTGAATCCAGATTTTGAGGAAAATCAGCCACAATTAGACAGTGATTTAGTAAATGTATATTAGCACTATAAATGTAATTAGTGGAATTTTATGGATGAAAATATGATAAATAAGACTGGAAGCTGTCATACTTGTGAGGTGAGTCACATACAGCACAAATTATGTGCTAGTATCCATTTCATGGCAAATTGGAAATACAAATATTAAAAGTCTGGCTCTTCACCCCATATAGTTTAAGGATAGTTGAATGAGATTATATATTGGATTATAAGAAAGGGTAAAGATCTATCTGTCTAGGAAAGAAGGAATGGAAACTAATATTAAGGTTTTATGCTATGTGTTCTATACTATTGTGGTTAACAGAGGCTGAGGCAGTTGGAGGATGGGGGTTGGAGAGATATTGGTCAAAGGATACAAAATTACGGTTAGATAGAAGGAATAAGTTTGAGAGGTCTATTGTACAGCTTGGTGGATATAGTTAACGATGATATATCATACTCTTGAAAATGCTAAGAGAATGGATGTGTTCTCACCACAAAAATGATACCTATATGAGTTAATAAATATGTTAATTGGATAAATTCAACCATTCCATAACATATATATACTTCAAAACATCATGTTTTACATGATGGATACATACAATTTTATCTGTCAATTTTTAAAAAAATTACAGATAAAATTGTATGTGTTGAAATTTGTATGTAAAATTTGAAACAATGATGTGCATAAGATAGTAAGCACAGTTACTAGCATGCATTGCTGAAATAAAACATCCACACAAAAATGTCTTGGAAACAATGAAGTTTGGGAATTCAATATAAGGATCAGGCCCGGTGATTGAAAATAATTGGAAGTGAGTATAGTCAAGAGCTCAGATTACTTGGAGGCCAGAAGACAGAAGTGCGCAGAAAGATTCTTACCTTTCCAGATGTGGAGAACTGGTGGTGATACTAATGTGATGTTGACGAAGTGCCAGAGATTTGGAGGGGAATGGGTGTCCTTACTTCACTTCCGAGAAATTTTTTTCTTGCATCCCTCTATGCTAAAAGGATAAAAACCTTTAGAATACTTTATTATAAACAAAACCAAGTACCATTCTGAGAGCAACTCCTTGATATAGCCTTTATACTAGCAGGAACATTTTCCCCTAGTGGACAGGTTTAGATCTGTAAGGATAACTCTCTTATATTTATGAATGGATAATTTTAATAAGGAACCCTGACAGAGTAGTTATTTAATCACATGGGATACAAGTTCCTTGGGGAGCCACTCTTCTATGTTCAACACAGGTAGATCAGCTGTTCTCTGGCAATGTTTAAAAAAGTAAAAATAAAATAAAAAAACCTATTTTTGCTGCAAGGATTCTGTGTGTTTATGTGTCTGTGTGCGTACGCATGCACATGCATAAGTGTTCAAAATTGAATTTCTCCTTGCAGCATGCGTGTTCAGTATGAGGATCAAGTATTTTACTTGGCTCTTCTTCTGTCGCATAATTTTTGTAAATATTTTACTAAATGGACTTTCATGTTTAACTAAGTAGAGTATCAGATATTTCCATATTATCCTGGAACATAGGAGGTATAGAACTACTTTTCGTTAAATGGATTCCTACAAATCAGAGACAAGTAGTAAAGTAGAACTACAAAGGCAAGGAGGCTCCATGGGCATGGTTGTTTCGACACAAGAAGCAAGTTTTGGCAGTGCATGCAATAAAATGAAAACTATTTCCAGAAAAATGTTTTGGTTATTTTTATAACATGAAAACAATTAATATTTACACTGCATTTGATATTTATATTGTTTTTAATGTATAATTTTTACATTTCATCCTCAAAATAAACTTATTATAATTACATTGTTCTGGATATTTATTGTTCTGTTAGGTTTTCTTATTTAGTATTAGCTGTAAAATAATAAGCATTTATTTTATATCAGTTTCATTGAGAGATAATTTACCTAGAATAAAATGCATCCACTTTATGTGTATATTTTGATGAGTTTTGACAAATTTATACACCTGTGTAAAAGTAATGACAATTGGAATATGGAACATTTCCATCATCTCCAAAACTCTATTATTCTCCATGTCATATAATCCTCACCCACCCTGGCTCTGAGCAAATGTTAGTCTGTTTCATTTTATGTCCCTCCGTGTTAGATTTATCCTTTCTAGAATTTCATATACATGGAATTAAATAGAACATACTCTTGTTACTGTCTTCTCTGGCTCAGCATGGTGTTTTCTAGCTTTTCCCATGTTGTCTGTGTCAATAGTCCACTCCTGTTTTCCTATTCATCTGTTGATGAAAATTTTGTGTTGTTATAAAGGTTTATAAACGTACAGATCTTTGTGAGAACATACTTTCTTGAGTAGGTAAGAGGAGGAATACCTGTGTATTTGTGGTTCTCCAGAGGGCAAAAAAACCAATAATGTGTGTGTGTGTGTGTGTGTGTGTGTGTGTGTGTGTGTGTGTATGTGTGTGTGTGAGTGAGAGAGATGGAGAGAGAGAGAGGTGGGTGGCCAAGGAGAGAGGTTAATTTTGAGGAATTGGCTCATTTGACTGTGGTCCAGGCTGGAGATCCAGGGAAGAGTTGACATTGTACCTTAAGTCCAAAGGCAATCTAGAGATAGACTTCCTTCTTCTTCAGGGGACCTCGGTCTTTATTTTTGTAAGGCCTTCAACTGATTGAATGAGGCCTACCCACATTATAGGCTTAATATTCTTTACCCAATGTCTACTGATTTACATGTTAATATCATCTAAACAGTACTTTTGCCAAACGTTCATACTGGTGTTTAACCAATATCTGGGCACTGCAGCGTAGCCACATTGACATAAAATGAACCATCACAAGCTGCATCACATTTTCCACTAAATTAATATATCAATCACAGGAATAATTTATAGTTAATTGAAACTCCCTGTATTATAGTCACAATATTTAGGTCATCCCAGGAAGTCTGCAGAAAGTCTCGATTCTACCTATACCGTTGACCACCAAGCAAGCAGAGCAGGGTGGATAAGGGTAGAAAGTGCATGACTGTCTTGTATAATCCCATTGCCTTTCTCCTGTACTTCTGTTAGTTTGATCCACAATTCAGCTTCAACTAAATAAATAACCATTTCTTTTTTTAATTTCATATTGTGGGGGTACAAACACTTTGTTTACATATATTGCCTTTGCACCACCTGAGTCAGAGGTACAAGTGTGCCCATCCCACAGAAAGTTCCCATCCCCTCATCCCCCCTCCCACTTACCCAACACCCAATAAATGTTACTTCCATATGTGCACCTAAGTATTGATCAGTTAGTGCCAATTTAATGGTGAGTACATGTGGTGCTTGTTTTTCCAACCATTTCTTTTCTGTGTTTTTAAATAATTGTAACATTTATATCTAGGAATTACACTTTGATCCATTCCAGATTAGAATCTCCACTTTATCCTTTGCTGTCTCTTGTTTCTCCAGTATCTCCAAAACTATTTTTGACAGTGTGTACCCAGATGTGTGCTGAGTCTTCTGGATGTGACATTAAAGAAGGGCTCCAGCAGAGAGGATAAAATGCACATTGAACAAATACCCAACTCAAGACAATGTGTTTATTAGCTAGTAGAAAATAAAGTGCAGATGTTATGGGTTTTAAAATTGTAGCAGATAGGTCAATCAGAACTATGTATTAGAATTGATATTGGACAAAAATGTTTTTTAAAAGATGTGGAACTATGATTTTAATATGAATTAAAACCAAAAGAACAAGGAATGTGGTATTTTAGAGTGAGAAGTAGCATGATTCAAATTGAAGTTGACTTGATGCGTCTGAAGAACGGCGAGGAAGCAAGCCTAGGTGGAAACCTGGTTAATGAAGTAGATAAGGAAGCATTTTATTTCAAGGCTAGAGACATCAATAGGATACATCCTTCCAAAAGAAAAATCTTGATTCACTTTCCCCCATTAATTGTTGGAATGCCAGTGTACTAGATGGATCAGTCGAAGAGAGAAACAGGAAGGAAGCACAGTTAGGGGCTGGTGTACTAGCTTATGGAGAAATGGCTATATATAAATTGTGGTATTAGGACTCAGAAAAACAGTGACAAAGGAGCATAGGTTTGCGTCCTGGCTTTTCTACTTGCTGTCAATGGTAAAAAGTCAGTATACGTTAGCTGTGATTATGATTATGATATTTAAGCATTATTCCATAATCATCTCATTGAATGTATTGTATTGGAATATGTGAATTTTTGCTATCCAACAAAATTTCCTTTGGGTTCTACACTAGTTTCTGCTAGATTGTTTCTAAGAATGTCAACCAAAATTGGAGATGCCCTTATGTCCGTCTCTAAAAGGATATGAACCGCAAGAGAGAGAGAGCCATAGTCCTATTATATTTTAATATTATTTCTGCCAATAAGATTACTTCAGCAGGGGCCAAGTGTTTGTTTTTGAGGAAGACATTTTGTTTTTGACATATGTTAGGGTATTCTTTCCTCCTCTTAGAAAGGGAAAAACTTTGACAATCATAATCATTTTGTTTAAGCTATTAAACAGCCAAGTTTTATATATCTGGGGCACTGGTTAACCAGAAGGGTTACTAGTCTTTAAATGGAGGAGTACAGGACAGAAGTATACCACAATCTCTGTATTCACTTGACCATAGCTTTTTTTCTTCTTCTTATCACCCTCTTTTATTTCTACCTGTGATTCTTAGGATGAGCTACTCAGCTCCTCAACTCTGTCCTATGAGTATCTTTTTAATAGTGCCAGCCTCGAGGTATTGAACTTTATCAGAATTTTAATTTGGTAAATTTACCTACAGCCCACTGTTTATACTAAACCAAGTACTCATCTATTCCCTTTAATGAATTATACTTAGTAAGATGTATATGTAGCATCCTAGACATTTTATAGACCACACAATATAAATTAAGCCAAATAAAATTATCCAATTTTTTGTTTTTACCGTATGAATTCCCAAATATGTATGAGAACATCACTTCTTAGCCATTATCTTGCTTGCTCAGTTCCAGCTAGAGAGGTCTCAGTCAAATATCTATAATCTTTTCTTTAGCAGGTTCAGCTAGAAGCACATTTTGTTATGCTGTAGTCCATTAAACATCTCAAAGTCCCTGAATGCTAGAATTCTTATTTGTCCTATCTTTCTTAGGTTCTAAGCAGCTAAGAGGCATGTAGAATTACCAGAGAAAAAGTCTCCCATATATAAAAATCAGGAAGTATAGTCAAATTTCTAAACCAAATCTATAAATCAATTCTTTTATATAATAGCATTGTTCAAGCAAAAGATATTCCTTAAGCTACTAACACAAATCTTATAATCTAAATTCCCTTGAGGGAAGCTGATGGAGAGAGAATACAGAAGAAAAATAAGTTTTGTGTTTTCATAATCTCCATGCCTATGTACAGATAGAACCTATAAATTTAAAGCACAGGAGAGAATTCTCCCATGAACAGCAAAATTGTGACACAATACTTCTTACATTCTTCCACAGAGTTTCTTCCAAAATAATTCTTTCCACCATGCACCTCTGGAAACCCTTTCAACTCAGATGTCAACACAACTAAGGGATAAAATTTTACTTTTATATTATGGACCATCATACTACTACATGTGTTATTTTATAATTTTTTGCTCATGTTTGTGTTTTACACAGTAGATTTTGAGTTTCTTGAGTGCAGAAGAATATGTTTTATTGTTCTTTTAATTTCTATTGTTTTCCACAAGGCCAAACATAAAGTACACCAGCAGTCACTGATGCGCCAATAAACTGAATCTTTAAAAACAAAAAAATAAGTACCCATTTGTAACGTTTGCCAATTCCCATGGTGTAAATATTCTCATTATGAGTGGCTTCAAACTACTAATATGACATCACTGAATGCAGAGTTGGAAAGAGATGCAGACAATAAGATCTTGAAGCTCATGTGCACCAGCTCCGGCACACTGCTGCCCCCAGTGTTTGTGAGATATGTGGGATGTTTCTATCACCACTTTTCCAGTGGGAATAAATTTGATGTGACTCCCTTCAGGTTTCCATCTCCATTTACCTCTGAATTTTCTTTACTATTTTATGCAACTAAAGTTTTTTTTTTTTAAAGCAAAAATTTTAAAAGCCTCTTAAATCAATATAGTTACCTTAGGTCACTTTTTAGGAACCAAACATTTTTGGTATAATTTTGTATTACTAAGTATAAGCTGAGAACCGTGAATTCTTTACATTGCTTCTTTGGTTGGTTAAGGGAGCCATGTAGATCCTCCATGGCATTTGTGAAACCTCTGAAATTGTATGGAAAATAATGTGATGTGTTTATCTGTGAAGAAGGTCCATGGATTTCATTGGATTCCTAAGGGACGATGTGCAGAAAAAGGTTAAAAACATGTGCCCTACGCTTCCTGGTAAGCTACTTGATAATATTTTCTAGTTCTCCAAAGTTCCTGTTCCCTGTATTAAATTAACAAATGTGCCTCATCTCTGAAGCTTTTCTTTGCAGTGTTCAACATTAGATAATGATTTCACACATTATGGCATAGCTATTGCTACCTTTTTTATTATGGGTTATCCATGAAGAAAACAAGCTAAAGCATATTTCAAGAAGGCTACCAAAACTTTTGAAGACATGGTATGGATTCATGAAGATTCAGGGCTTACTATTGATTTCATAACATTTCTGCTAGATGCCTTTGACAGAGAATGTAATACAGTGGTGAGGAGCAGGGCATCTGAGACACAGGGCACCTGGGTTCAAATTTCGACCCTGCCTCATGATAGTCATATGGCCTTTGGTGACCCAGATATCTCTATACCTATCTCTTCATCTGTAACATGTAATTAATACTATTATTTATTTCATTGTGCTATTTTAAAAAAATAAGTGGAATATGTTTTAAACGCTGTTAGTATAGTAGAGCACCTAACATGAAACAGAGAGTCAATAAATGATAGTTGCTATGAGTATTATTTTTGTTATTTCATTATTATTTCCCTAACTAAGCTGTAAAAGTCTTGGGGGGACATATCATACTTATATTTTATGATTGAAAATACAAAAATATTTACTAAATACTTATGGAATAAATGAAAAATATGAAAAAAATATCCAATAGGCAGTAACCTACCTATCGTGGTTGCTTTTCTACAGTGAAAGTCATTTATACCAAATTTTTCTCAAATTTAATAATCTCTTGTTTATTTTGTAAGGAGCAGACTGAGTATAGCCTTGCGGATCTGTTTCGTTTTTACACTATAGATGATGGGGTTGAGCACAGGGGGCAAAAGCAGGTACATGTTGGCCATCATTGAATGGACCACTTTGGGGGCTGACTGACCATAGCGATGTACCAAGGACAAGCTCAGCATAGGGATGTAGAAAATAGCAACTGCTCCAATGTGGGAGATACAGGTGCTAAAGACCTTGTGCCGTTCTTCACGGGAGGCAATGCTGAGGACAGAGTTAATAATTAAGATATAAGACAGAACAATGCATGGTGTATCTATTCCTGTGGTCAGGATTAGATCAATTAATCCACAGATGCTATTAGCCCAAATGTCTGAACATGCTAATTTAATCACATCTGGATGGTAACAGTAGGAGTGGGAAAGGACATTCATTCTGCAGAAATGGAGAGGCTTAAGGAGCAAGAGTAGTGGTACTATTAATACTACAGTACGTATAATCATTAGGATACCCATCTGAATGATTCTGGAATTAGTGAGAATGGTAGTGTACCTCAGAGGATCACAGATTGCCACATAGCGGTCAAAGGCCATGGCCACCAGCACCCCAGATTCCAGGAAAGTGAATCCATGAAGAAAAAACATCTGGACAATGCAGGAATCTAGATTGATTTCACGTGCATCAAACCAGAGGATACCTAATGTTGTTGACATTGTGGAAACAGTCAGGCCCAGATCAGTGGCTGACAGCATGGAGAGGAAATAGTACATGGGTTCATGGAGACTCTGTTTGGTAATGATGGCAAATAGGATCATGCCATTCCCAGAGAGGGCAATGGCGTAGAGACAACAGAAGGGAATGGACATCCAGGTGTGGACAGATTCTAGGCCAGGAATGCTGGTCAGCAAGAAGGTTGGAAATTTAGATGTCAAGTTGCTTAGGATTTTCATGTTGTCCTGGTTTTGTAGCATTTGTCCTCACAATGCTCATATCCTATAGAAGGAATAAATTAGATTATTGTGTGAAAATATTTAGGCAAATTTTGTTTTGGTTAGGAAAGTTGTCCAAGGAACATATATAAATTCTGCATCATTGAGAAAACTCAAAATTTAATATAATATTCATATATCATTCATAATCAGGGATATTTTTCCCTTAAGTTCAAGGAAAATATGACCATGTGATTTTACACATTTTTATGCTAATTGTTTTTTACATTTATAGAATTTTAAGCTCCATTGGATCATAAGATTCTATGAATAAAGACTTAAGAAAAGTCAGTGCATTCAATTTTGAAAATGTTCTGAGTAAAATGAGTAAGAGAAATCCACTTAAAAATATCCATGGTTCTGCAGTGACCATGTGGGTGTGAATCTGCAGACACAGATCTCCAGTTTTTTGCCAGTAACATAGGTTTACAAGTTATCACTTTATATGTGTCATTTTAATCCAATAGTGTGGGTGAACAACCTCAGAGAGTAGATTTACAAGATGAGATCAATGAATACAGAACTAGAAGTTACTAGAAAGTAACTAGAAGTTACTGGAAAGGACTATACACCCTAAAGCAATATGAGACTGGTTTTATGGGAACTGTAAGAACCAAGAGAGCATGGTGTCATGACTGGGTGTGACATGAATGACAGCTCTGAATTGCCTGAGCAGTCAAGTCTGGGAAGGATTAAAACATTCAAATGCAGCCAAGAGCACATTACTCACTCTGTAAAGAACAGTTGAACATTGAGAACCTGCTATAGTGGTTTGAAGAGTGAATAAAAAGTAAGTAGTGGAGGTTCAGTGTATTTTATTTCTAGAAACTTGACAGTGAAGGCAAGGATAGAAATAGGCCACTACTAAAGAAGGCTTTAAGGTAGATGGAGAAATTTTACAAGATGGGAAAGACTTAGAGAAATGGGTAAGTTCATGAACTAAAATTAAAGATACAGTACATAATGAGAGACTGAAAATGTAGATCGAGAGGAATTAATTGACATATAAATCTTTAAGAAAGTACTAGGTGATTGAATATAGAGCATGATAGTAATTAGCTCTCAAAAAGATGAGGCTTGTCATTTTCACTGACACAAGAGAGGAAGTGGAACGGGTAGGTCGGAGGAGGGTTATGTGAGGACATTATTACCCAGCATCTGCCTTTTCCTCAGTGAAATGTTAGGAGGAAATTTACTGCTGTCCACAAAGTACAAAGTGATGGGAGAATGCTGGTCTGAGGATAAGGTAGAGGTTTTCAGGAGGCAGGGAATGACAGAGGCCGTTGACTCACTAAACACAAAAATGCTATAAAGCGGTGTTCAATTAAAATTCCAAAATAATTTTTAAATTAATACATTTATATTGTTAAAAACAATTCTGCAAATATTAAAATATTTTAAACATTTAATTTTAATATTTAATTATACAATTTAAATCTTTAATAGCAATATTTATTATTATAAAGTTAGTATTTTTGATCAAGCTTTTTAAAATGCTATATGGCAGAGTGTGAAGTTTAAATTAATGAGAATAAATATCCTGTAATAAGCATACATGTTACCACTCCCTTTATGCTAATTTTCCAGTTTCTTTTTAATATCCAGTTCTATGGGTTTTAATTCAATCTGAGAAAAACCATTAATATATTTAACTATGAATTATTACAGGTTGTGTATCTATGTGCTATGTGAATCCATGAGCACAAGGCAGACCCTAATGTTATTTTCTGTAAGTCCATGAGTATTTCGAATAAGTAACAATCAAAGCACAAAGTATACCCAATGAACATCTCTCTCTACCTTCTTACCAGCTTCATGTGAAAAGAACAGCCTTCTCTGTGTTTTCTAGCAAACAAAGAGCAGATTACGGTTCTGGATCCAGGGATTTATAATAACGTGAGATTCAGCTGTGGGAACATCAGTAAGATTTGGATCTCTCTGGGGACACAAACATAGAAAAAACAAAATCCTTCTCTCTCTATTTACAAAAATTACAGGGCAGAGGTATGCAATCTCAGAAAGGTTTTAGCTACTAACTCAAATGACCAGTAATCCACAGAAACATTAAATGCAAATAAAAACAAAACAAAACCCAAATCATACATATAAATAGAAAGTTTAGACATCATTCTAGGCACTGGAGAATAGAGAGATGTGTACCGTTGTCTCTGGATAATCAGTATGTGGGCAAGATAGGAAAGCAGACTACTATTCACCGGAATAACATGGTGACAATAATGGGAAAAATTTTGCAACCAGTCTCCAGGCCCTTATGCCTATATTACCACACTGACCCGTAGGGAGAATGATATGTCTATTCTCAATCCATTTCTGTTCATCCCCTCACTAGGTTTTCCCCAAGAAATGGGTCAGCTCCTGATACATTAATTTGGCGTCATTTTGCTAGTGGCTGGGATCACCCTAGGTGGATGATGTGTTTTCATGTGTATATGTTCTTGCTCTGTTACTTGCTGTTTTCCTGCAGTAATAAGTTCAAGGACCTGGACTCCTGGGGGAGTTTGTCCAACCTTGTTAGTATGGGAGGCTGAGCAATGGGTATACTTTGCAGTCTAGCAATTCTAGGTCCATAGGAAAGGAGAAGACCTATATTCAAACCTTGCGTGTCTGCTTTATAGAGAAGCCACCCATTCATGGAGAGAGTCTTGTGTTTACCTATATATCAGTAAAACCTATAATTTGTTCCTCATTTAGCTATTTTTCTTTGATTTATACTACAGATCAGCACAATAAACACCCACCAATGTAAAATCACCCAAAAGCTAAAACTCAGAGCTCGTATAAAACAATAGCACAAGAGGTAAAACAAAGCAATAAGGTACTGCCCAACAAGATGAACAGAATAGCATCTTACTTATCAATTTTATCAATCAACATGAATGGTCTGAATGCCCCACTCAAGAGACATAGGCTGGCCGAATGGCTAAAAGAATATAACCCAAGTGTCTTCTGTCTCTATGCAACATATCTAACCCACAAGGACTCACACAGACTCAAGACGAAGGGATGGAAAAAATTATTCCATGCAAATGAACACCAAGAAAAAGCAGGCATAGCCATTCTCATATCAGATAAAATTGACTTTAAATCAACAACAGTACAGAAAGACAAGGATGGTCATTATACGATGGTAAAGGGAGTAATTCAACAAGAAGACATACAATCTTAAATATTCGTGTACCTAACACAGGAGCACCCAGATTCATAAAGTAGACCCTACTAGTTTTAAGAAGATAAATAGCATTATTATAATTTCTGGGGACTTCAACACCCCACTGACAGAACTGGGCAAAGCAGAAAATAAATAAAGAAACACTGGACTTGGGCAGGTGGGAGCGGGGAGAAGGGGATGGGTATATTCACACCTAATGGGTGCAGTGTGCATTGTCTGGGGGATGCGCATGCTTGTAGCTCTGACCCAGGCAGTACCAAGGCAATATATGTAACCTAAACATTTGTAGTCCCATAATATTCTGAAATTAAAAAAAAAATTTTAGAAAAAAAAAAAAGAAACACTGGACTTAAATGGGACTCTAGAACAAATGGGCCTAACAGACATTTACAGAATGTTTTATGCTGAAATTACTGAATACACATTCTTCTCATCAGCACATGCAACATTCTCCAAGACTGATCATATCTTAGGCCATAAAACATTGTCTCAAAAAATCCAAAAAAATAGAAATCATACCATGTATCTTCTCAGACCACAGTAGAATAAAACTAGAAATTAATCACAAGAGAAATGCTCAATTCTGCACAAAGTCATGGAAATTAAACAACCTGCTGCTGAATGACCCCATTATTGGGTCAATAATGAAATTAAGATGGAAATCAAAACATTCCTCAAAATGAAGAACAAAGAGGACACAGGCTATCAAAATCTATGGGATTCAACAAAAGTAGGCCTAAGGGGATAATTCAAAGCCTCAAATGTCTACATCAAAAAGACAGAAACGTCACAGATTAACAATCTAATGACACATCTCAAGGAACTAGAGAAGGAAAAACAAACCAAACTCAAAGCCAGCAGAATAGAAATAACTAATGTCAGAGCAGAATTAAATGAAATGGAAAATAAAAAAACAATATGAAAGATCAATGAAACAAAAAGTTGGTTCTTTGTAAAGATAAACAAAACTGATAGACCTTTTACTAGATTACCCATTTTTATTCTTAATGTCTTCTTTATTTTAATACCACAGGTACTCAATTTCAAGATGCCATCAATTACAAGAAACATGTTAATTTGACAATATGCTTTAGGAAAAGAAAAACAGTACAATGATCATATATGTTGATTATCAAATACAATCTTAATTTATATACTTTAAATGTAAAAGCAGGTGAATGTTAGATATTAGGAATAAGAAAACTATTATTTTATTGTAAATGAAGAAATGCTAACTTAACTAAATTTTATAATAGCTTCATTAACTAGAAATATAGAACTTACTTGTTATAATGCAGTCATTATCAATCTTGACTGCACATTAGCATCAACTGAGAAGCTTTTAAAAAATATGCTGTGCTCACCACAGACTGATTGAATTATCCTGGAAGTATGGAACTTGTGTCCCATTGGATTTTGATGTAGAGTAGGAATTGAGAATCACTCAATATGTAAGAGTACTAGAATAGAATTCCAGGGGCTTCTCAACCTGATTTTTCCAATAGTTAGTTGTAATTCCTTGGAAATTTTGATTAACCTCTCTGGATTTCAGTTTCCTCAGATATAAAATGAAGATAAGAAATAATAAGAACATTTACTGAGCACCTATGTGCCATGAGATTTAATTATCTCATTGAGCACATAACTCCTGTAAGTAAACAGTGATGCCCTTACTTCGTATGTTAAGAAAATAAGAATCAGAAAAGTTAAAGGACCCTGTCAAATTTTATATAGATAGTATCAGAGATAAAATTCAAACACAGATTTGTCTGAAGATCTTAAAATTTTTGCCCAGATAGAAAGTTTTTTAGCTAGGTCATTTCTGAAGGCCTTTTAACATTGATGGCAAAATAAAGAACTTGTCTTTAAACATTTTTAAGTAAACTTTTAATTGAAATATAATATAATTTGTGTGCAAATTATAATTATATAGCTTGAATTTTCACATTTGGACCACCCATGTAACTACCATCCAGACAAAGAAATAGAAAATTAGTAGCTCCCAAGAAGCCACCTTTTGAGATCTTTCAACCATTATTTCTCTCTCCTTATGGGTGATCGCTATCCTGACTTCTATTAAAATCAATTAGTTTTGCCTGTTTTTGAACTTTATCTGAATGGAACAGTGCTGTATTTATATTTAAATTATGCTTGTCAAATTCTTTCACAGAGTTGTGTGTAATTATAGTTCTTTCCTTTTTATTGCTATGTGATGTTTTACCATATGGCTATAACTAACCTCAATTAACTCATCCATTCTCTTGTTGATGGATATTTGCTGTTTTTCCCAGTTTTGCTTTCTATTGTGAATAATTCTGCTGTGATTGTCATTGTCCTTGGCATTCAGAAAACATGCATGCATTTTCGGTGGTTATAAACCTGAGAGTGAAATTTTTGTATCACTGAGTAGGTTTAAAGCCCAGCTTTAGTAGACACGGCGAAGTTTTCCACAGCGATTGTGTATAGGCATGTACACTCCCACAATGTGTGTGGCAGTGCATGGCAGTTCAAGTCAATTCACATCTTTCTCTATAGGTGGAATTTCTGTTTTTGTTTTATTCTTTCTCATAGGTGTTCACTGGTACTTCACTGGAGTTTTTTTTTTTTTTTTGAGGCAGAGTCTCACTCTTTTGCCCGGGCTGGAGTAAAGTGCCGGGGCATCAGCCTAGCTCACAGCAACCTCAAACTCCTGGGCTCAAGTGATCCTTCTGCCTCAGTCTCCCGAGTAGCTGGGACTACAGGCATGCGCCACCATGCCCCGCTAATTTTTTCTATATATTTTTAATTGGCCGATTAATTTCTTTCTAATTTTAGTAGAGACGGGGTCTCGCTCTTGCTCAGGCTGGTCTCGAACTCCTGAGCTCAAATAATCTGCCCTCCTCGGCCTCCCAGAGTGCTAGGATTGCAGGCGTGAGCCACCACTCCTGGCCCTTCACTGGAGTTTTAACTTTAATTTTCTTTATGACTAGCAAAGTGGAAAAAATTTTGGTATATTTTATGCTGTTTGAAAATGCCTTTCCAAGTCTTCTGCCTATATTCTATTGTGTTGTGTTCTTTTATTTCTTCTTCACGCTTTTATGTCTTTCATTTCCACATGGATATCCATTAGATCTGGAACGAGTTATTGAGGTAAACATTCTTTTGTCATTGTACCGTGATATCACTTTTGATAGATGTCATAATGCCTGTCTACAACTGGGTTTGTTTCTAGATTTTCTGTTGGGTCCCGTTTGCCCGTTTTTCTCTTCTTGCACCAACACTACATTGTCTCCATAACATGTTTTGATGCCTGATGGTATAAGCCTTTCAACCTTATTTTTTCACTACAGTGCCTTGGCAATTCTAGATCCTTCACCTTTCCATATAAATTTTAGAGTAACTTCCACAGAAAAATCTTCTATGATGTCAATCGATATTGGATAGGATCTATAGGCCATTTTTGGAAGGACTTACTAATGTGAAATATAACTTGTAATTCATAAACATAATAAATCCCTGTATTTATGTATCTAATTTCTCCAACTGATAATTAACAGTTTTTTCCATCAATGCCTTTCACATATTTTCATTCCCAGTTGTATGATTTTTGATCCTATTTTAAATGATGTCATGTTAGAACATTATTTTCTAATTAGTTGTTTTTGTTTTATACAACTACAACTAATATTTTAATACTGTTTTTTATATGGTTATCTTGTTTAATGATACTAACTACTAATAATCATTTATTAATTCATGTCAGTTATCTAATGCCATGCCTCTTTGTTCTTTCAGATTATGTATATGCACAGTCATGTCATCCGTGAATAATTTATTTTCTTTTCCTTTACACTGCTGAGGTCTTTGACTTTTCTTGCCTCATTGCACTTAAGTTCTCTGATACAAAGTTAAGTAGAAGAGGTGATGGTAGGCGTTATCATCCTGTAACCAGATTCAGAGGCAATAGTTTCTAAGTATGATTTTTGAAGTGGAAGTTTCTATCTATTCCTCATTTACTAAGTTAATATGAATATCAATTGAAATCCATTAATTTTTTTCATATGGAGAATCACATAGTTTGTCTCTTTATTTTTATTAATGTAATGCATTGAATGATTTTTAAATATTCTTACTATTTTTGATATTTTGTTTGGGGTTTTTACCTTTATGTTGATGAGAGATTTGATTTTAACTTTTCTTATTTTCTCATATCCTTTCAAGGTTTTGCGGCATTACAAAATAAGTGTTCTTTTTTCCCCCATCCTTGGAAGAGCTCATAAAATTAGAATTTTTTTTATTTTTTATTTTTTTTTTAATCTTTTTTATCTATTTATTTATTTTTTTTTGAGACAGAGTCTCACTCTCTTGCCCGGGGCGAGTGCCGTGGCGTCAGCCTAGCTCACAGCAACCTCAAACTCCTGGGCTCAAGCGATCCTACTGTCTCAGCCTCCCGAGTAGCTGGGACTATAGGCATGCACCACCATGCCCGGCTAAGTTTTTCTATATATACTTTTAGCTGTCCAATTAATTTCTTTCTATTTTTGGTAGAGACGGGGTCTTGTTCTTGCTCAGGCTGGTCTCGAACTCCTGAGCTCAGAACTATCCGCCCTCCTCGGCCTCCCAGAGTGCTAGGATTACAGGCGTGAGCCACCGCGCCCGGCCTAAAATTAGAATTTTTTATTTCCTTTTTTACCTCTTTTCCCCTTACGTTCTTGGAAGAATTCACTAGTGAACACCGTTGGAACTTAGTATTTTTTTGCAGAAAACTTTTTGAATTAAACTTTTAATTTCTTTCTTCCTTACATTACTTTTGCTAAGTACTGTTTTGAGGGAAATGTCAGATTTCATCTAAGTTGTCAAATTTATTATTATCATGTTATTCAATATGTTCTATTTTTTAAAAATTTTAACACAAACTTTAAAAAATAGCTCTAACATGCATACAGGAAAATGCACAACTCATGAGTGTTCAGCTTAATGAATCTTAACAAACTGAACAGATTCGTTAACCAGCACCCAGCTCAAAACACAGAGTATTACTATCATTTCCTTTCCAAGTCAAAACCTCCACAGCAGCAACCAGTTTCCTAAGTTTAACAGCATATTTTTTCCAGTAACTAAATTTTGTGTAAATTTAACTAAAGAGTATATATATTTTTGCTTCTTGAAACTTTTACTCAATATTGAATTGAGTTATTGTATATTCATCCATGTTGTTGTGTGTAGTAGTTTTTTTTCATTGTCATCATTGCATAGAATTCCATTTATGGGTAGATATCAACTTATTTGTTCTACTATTTGATAATGATTTGATTTTTATTTTCCAATTTGGAGTTATTACAAATAATGTTATAAACTTTCTCACGTATTCCTTTTGATAATCATGTGAATACATTTCTGTTGTGTTTTACCGAGAGCTAAAATATCTAGTTCATAAGGTATGCAGATTTAACAGATATCACCAAAAAGGTTTGGATATAGATATATCAAATAAGCCACCCATGAGTAGTGCATGAGAATTTTAGTCACTTTGCATCCTTAGCAACACTTGGTGTTGTCTCTAATTTTAGCCATTTTGGTATATGTGCAGTGATTTTACATTATGTTTTCAATTTGCACTTCCTTCATGAATAATAAAGTTGGGCACATTTTCATATGTGTATTGAACATAGAAATATCTTCTTTTGTAAAGTTCTTGTTAAAAATTTTAATCTGTTTTTTCTCAAGATTATCTGCCATTTTCTTAATGATGAGTTGAATGGTATCTCTCAAAAAGATATGCCCACATCCTAACCCTAGGTACCTGTGAATATAACCTTATTTGGAAAAGGAGTCTTTGAAGACCTAATTAAGATCTCAAGATGCGATTATTCTCGACTGAGGAGGTGGGACCTAAATCCAATAGCACGTGTCCTTTTAAGAGATGGAAGAGGAGAAGGCCATGTGAAGACAGAAGCAGAGATTGGCATTATGCAGCCACAAGCCAAGAAACCCCCAAGCCATCAGAAGCCGGACGAGGCAAGAAAGGATTCTCCACTAGAGCATTTGGAGAGAGTGTGGCCCTGTTAACAACTTGATTTCAGACTCTGGCCTCTAGAACTGAGTGAATAAATATAATTTGTTTTAAACCACCAAGTTTGTGGTAATTTTTTAAGGAAGTTCTGAGAACCTAATACAGGCACATGGCATAATTTTTTTCTTTTTTTTAATTTAATTTTTATTTTAATTGACAAATAATTATACATATCTATGGGGTAAAGTGTGATATTTCAGTGTAATAACAGTGTATTGTGTATTCCAAGATAGCTAGAAGAGATTTTGAATGTGGTCCCATAGCATCAATTCTGCCAGAGTCACAGGCCCATCCAGATTCCAGGGGAGGTGACATAGATTTCACCTCTTGATGGACAGGTGTCAATGTTACATTATAAGAAAGGCATATGGGTTGATACATATTGGTGTGTAGATCTCTGGAAAATGCAATCAGCTATTGCATCCCTCTAGTAAGGTGGCTAACCATCCCAATTTTCCCAGAACTGTTACTGAAAGTCTCACATTTTAAGAAACCCTTTAATTCTGGGAAACAGGGATGTTCACTGTACTAGTTGAAAAAAAAAAAAAAAAAAAGGTTCGTCTTCTTTTCCAAGTACTCCAAGTCTCTCATCTCATGGTATAAGCTTGACATTCAAGATCTTGTCCCCAAAATCACATCTACATGAGGATGAAAGTTTATAGCTAAGGTTTCTTAGGCATAGATCATTTATTACTATTTCTTTTGATCTGTATACCTATTGTCACTGCCTCATCAGCTAAAAGGTGACTCAGGAGATAAATTACCAATATTTTGTTCATCCTCTAGATTCAGTGTGTGTTTCTGATTGCTAATAATTTTTTTATTTCTGATAATAGACTTTACCTATATGCCTTTTAAAATTCCCAGCTATTATACACGATATCAGCCAGACACCATTCTTTTATTATCATTTTAATAATTATCATTTTAAATCCCTAATGGCTATGCATAAAATCTTCCGTACACACAACTCCTTTACCAAATATTTTTCCTTCCCAATTCTGCAAGTTGATTGTGGTGTTAAAAAAACAGCTTCTTGAGGCGGCAAATAACTGAGGCAAGAGATAACCATAACTAGCACCAGACAGAGTTCTCTGAACTTCACAAAAATTGCAAGATCATTCCCTGCTCCCTTGGGACTTGTTTTCACCATGTCTTAGTATCCTTTACTTTCTAATAGCTCTGTTCAGGAACATGTCTCTGGTTTAGGGGCTCCAACCCATTAGGGAGGCACTAGGGTTTTACCTGGGGAAACCTTGCTCAGATGACAATCCCCTGCCTAGTCGGCAAAAAGGAGTTTAATTTTTTTTTTTTTCCTCAAAGTCCTCTCTCTCCTCCGGCCCCATGGACTTGGGGAAATAAACAAGGCTCCTTGGGCTTCAATATAAAGCTCTAGCTGAGGATTACTTGTGTCTCCTCTTCACCCCTGGGTATGTGTGGAAGTGCAGGGCCCTAGAACAGGTAAGGGCTGCTGCAGATCCAGGCTGCTGGGAAGATGAGAGCTGAGACTCAAGAAGGAAGAAAGCAGATAGAGATACTTCCTGCTTTCTGGGTTTGATTCTATCTGGAGGGACAGTTGTTTGGGCAAATAGGAATAACTGACAACTCAGAATTTGGGTTTTTTGCTTTTTTGTTTTGTTTTGTTTTTGAGACATGGCCTCACTCTGTCCACACAGGCTGGAGTGCAGTGGTGGGATCACAGCTCACTGCAGCCTGAAACTCCTGGGCTCAAGTGATTTTCCTGCCTCAGCCTCCCAATTGGCTCAGACTATAGGCATGCGTCACCATGCTAGACTAATTTTATTTTATTTTATTGTAGAGACAGGGTCTCACCCCGTTGCCCAGGTTGGTCTTAACCTCCTGGCCTTAAGAGATCCCCTGCCTTGGCCTGCCAAAGAGCTAGGATTATAGGTACGAGCCAAGAGCAGGTCCAACTCAGAATTTAATGCCAATCCTCTTTCGAAAATCTTGGGGACTTTGCCTGGTTCTTGTCTCTGACTCTCATAATTGATGAAAACACAGTGAGCCTTCCACGAGAGTGGGATGGGATCTTTAGACAGGCTTCCACTATCTCAACCCATTTTTCTCCCTCAGTTTATCCATCAATTCAGGGTGGTAAGACCTGCTGATCCTTTTTCACTAAAATTGTTGCGATATAGGATGAGGCAGTTTTGTGAGTGTGAAAGGTACATTAGAAGCCAAATGACTGAATCAGTGAGGACTATTGGATTTTTCTCTCCTTAGGCTGGCTGCACAGGAGGAGGAGGAAGAGGACATGTTCAGCAGACTTTCAGGCACAGACAGATTTGGAATTTGGTTCTCCTGAGCAGGATGGGTGCTCAGTGAAGGTGGCTACTGCCTCAGCAGCTCACCATGCCTCGTCTCAGCAATGCCACATCTGAGTTCCCAATCTTCCTCCTTACAGGCTTCCCTGGGCTGGAGGCCTTCCACATCTGGATCTCGATGCCCTTCTTCCTTCTGAGCACAGTCGCTCTCTTAGGGAACAGCATGATCCTGTTAGTGGTGATTCTGGAGCCCAGTCTCCATGAGCCCATGTACTATTTTCTCTTCATGCTGTCTACTACTGACCTGGGGCTGACCCTCTCCACAATGCCTACAACACTCAGTGTCCTCTGGTTCAATGCCCGTGAAATCACCCTAGAGGCATGTATCATCCAACTCTTTTTCCTCCATAGCTTGGGCTTTATGGAATCCTCAGTACTGATGGCCATGGCTTTTGATTGCTTTGTCGCCATCTGCAGACCCCTCAGATATGCCACCATCCTGACCGACTCCAAAATGCTAAAGATTGGTGTAGCAATTGTCCTTAGAATGTTGATCAGCCTCTGTCCATCCCTCTTTCTCATTAAGAGGCTGTCATTTTGCAAAATCAATGTCCTTTCCCATTCTTATTGCTTCCACCCTGATGTGCTTAAGGTTGCATGTTCTGATTCAAGGATGAACAGTTATGGAGGCTTAGCTGTTCTCATTCTGGTCACAGGGGTTGATACACCATGTATTGTCCTCTCCTACATCCTAATCATCCACTCTGTCCTAAACATCACCTCCTCAGAGGGACGGACTAAGGCCTTCAGCACTTGTGGCTCCCACATTGGGTCTGTGGCAGTCTTCTACATTCCCTGGGTTGTGCTTTCAGTTGTCCATAGATTTTTCCACAAGGCTCCACCATATGTCCACCCACTATTGTCCAACCTCCATTTCCTTGGCCCCCCTGTGCTTAACCCCATCATTTATAGTGTGAAGACGAAACAAATCTGCAGAGCTATCCTCAAGCTCTTCCAAAAAACGTCAAAAAAGATTTGATGGGAGCTGCTCTTCCTACTGGGATCTACCTGATCCAACTGTACTATCTGATGCTTTTTCTCCAACGCCGACCCGTATTTCTTCTCTAACAACAAAACAATAGCAGCAATGATGTTCACTGAGTACCCACTAAATTCAAGTTCTGCTTTTGGCTCCTGTAAGTACATGTTTTCTTTTATTTTGCTTGAACCGCGGTTCTTTGAAATGGGTAACCATAATTGCAATTTACAAATGAAGAAATTAAGAAACTAAAATATAAAATGACTTGCTTAAGATAAAAAATCCAGAGTTTGAATCCAGGTCTAATGACTTGAAATCCCATGTTCTTCCTGGTTATCATGCTTTCTCTAAGTGCAGAAGATACAATTAATGCCACTATTTAAGATACCTGGGTGTTCAATTCTGTTCCCCAAATACTTAACAGGCACACAGCACACTGAGAGATTTTTGAAGAAAGGACATTATGACCCTATCCCTCTTCAATCTTCTTTATTCTTTCTTCTTCCTCAGAAAAGTTGTACCAACAGAGATATTTATTTCTGATTAGAATAGATTCTAAAGAGAACTTCCACAGGCCTTGGGCTCCCTCTGTGTAGTGATATTTCTCTGACCTTTGGAGGAATATAGGGCTCTGTTGCTGGAGTAGTGAGATGCTATTATATGCACAATTCACAGTTAAATAAAGGAAGTGGTTTGTAAGAGACAGAGGCTCAGCCACAGCAGCATTTTTATCAGTATTGGCATTGCTTGTCCAATTTACCTACCTAATTTTTTAATTTATGTCCATGTAGATAACTATACAGAAAAAAGTAGTGTTTGTATATGTATCCAAATGATCACTAAACCCCTCATTTCCCTTATTATTACTTCTTTCAACATTTGGCAGGGTCAACTACAGAAACAGCAATCACCACACATTTGGAATTGTCTAAAGAAGAACAGAATAAATTCATCATCAGTTATAGATAATGGACCAGTTTGGGTTCAAGAATTCCAAGGCTTAGGAAGATAAGTGTTGGATTTAGGAACAGGGTAGGTATTATCTTAGTATGCTCAGTGTGATTTCATTCAGTTAAATGAATGGACAAAGTGCTTTGTTGACTTTTGCCCACCTCAAATAGACAACGTATTGAATGTTGTCAGCATCTGTTGAATGGATGGATGAAAGGAAGGATAATAGAAGGGGACCACAGGCATGATTCCATAGTTTTTGACAATGTCTCTTTTGCCCTGGTGTTCCCTAATGCATAAGTTTCCCTCAAGACTGTGTGGTAGAGAATAAGGGCCTGGTCCTCTCATTGTGATTTTTTCCCACTTGTCTATTAGAGGGTTTGTGAAAGTAAAGGGCTGGTTTAGATTTCTATGAAATGGCTACTCATGACAGTCATTTGGGTAAAAAGTCTGGTTGATGAACAATAGCTTCTAATTTGCATGAGGGAGATGTGGGGATGACGAACATATATAACTGAAGGTAGAGATTGCTATGTGGCTACATGGCCTTTCTGCAAAGTTTTTAATCAAGGTGGGTTTCAGATTTGTTTATTTATTCATGTTTCTGAAGACTCTTCCCTCGCTAGAATTTTATTAGGAGGAATTTAAGAAAAGGCTCATTCTCTAATTATTTCTATTTAGAAAATGAAATGCTTCTAAATGCTTCTTGGGTCTCTGTTACTATATTCTTAAAATGAAGATCCCCAGAAGATGCTAGTAGCAAATTCCCAACTATATTCAGATTCCTTGATCAAGAATAAAGCTACACATGACAAGTTATCAAAGATTTTACCGGTATACAAATAGATTTTGTAGTGGGAAGCAACTTTTCCTGAAGGTAAAGATAACCCTTTGAAAGAAGAATTCACACAGAATATGTTTATTTGGTTCAATAAAATATTTATTGAGTACATATTACATAACATATAGAGCTTTAGAATTATACTCAGTGTAGACAAATATTTAAAAGATTGCATATCTAGCATAACAATTAAATTATCTCATGGAATATGTAAAGACCCTAATTGGATATTTGAATAGATAGATACACAAGTATTGAAAATTAAAATTTACCTCTGTATTTAATAAGCAATCAATTGTTAAATAATTTCATTTCAGATGTTGAGGAAGATCTCAGACGATTGATGATATTAATGGAGCAGTGATGGGGTTTCTCTAACTTCACTCTGTGATTTAATTTTTTGATAGTAGATCAGACTTGGAAATGAGCCTCTCAGTCTCTCTTCCTTGTTCCAGAAGAAGGGATGTTATTGGTATTTGGGGTAAGGTATAAGTGCCAGTAATTATATGAGACCAAATGAGGCCATAGTTCTCTTCTCCAGAATAAGGGTGGTTTATGAGCAAAGACGAACAGGGAAGGGCCCCAAGTGAGAATGTGGGCAGTCAGTCTGGATGATTTATTTCTCTTTGTGCTCACCCTCTCTGCTCCCACAACAAATGACCAATACACACGTTTCTTCTTGCCATATACTCCTAAACGATATCCATATATAGTGATTCATTTTTCCAGGTTACCCATGCCAGTTCTTAGGTAAGGAATCAGCAGGCCCTGCTTGATAAGGAGTCATAAGACTCAAACCGAGGTCTCTGATAAAACAGGAAGCAATGGGGAAGCCAGCCAAACCAGCTATTACCAAGATGGCCACAAAAACCCCGCTTGGGTTACCCTCACTGCTCATTATACCCTGTTATAATGTGCTAGGATACTAAATGAAACTCCCACCAGAGCCATGACAGTTTAGAAATGCCATGACAACTCCTGGAAGTTACCCTATATGATTTAGAAAGGGTAGGGACCCTCAGTTTTGGGAACTCCACAACCCTTTCCCAGAAATCTTATGAATAATCTTCTTTAATTAAACAGAAGGTATAAAATAAAATCCCAGAAACTCACAAAGGGCTACTATCTATTGCTCTGAGAGATAGTGGGTCTCTTTCTATGGGGCAGCCTCCCTTTTTTTCTTTGCTTACTTCAATAAACTTGTTTTTACCTTGCTCTGTAGGCTGGATCTTGAATTCTTTCCTGCACAAAGCCAAGAACCCACTTGGCCTTCAGGCTAGACCCCAGTTTTGGGGTCCACTTTCCTGTATCAGTTTTATATTATTAATACTTTCCTTATGCACTCCACACTTATTATGATGATCGTAGCTTAATAATTCCTGACATTTAAAGATAAATGTGCTAAGGTCTCCTAACAGTGTATCTCATGACCAGGTCTACAGTTAGAATTTTGTATATAAATTTCCCTTATGTTTTCTAATTGTAGTTGATCTACCACTTCCAAAACACAACATTATGCTGTGTGCATAAATCTTAAATTTTAAAAACTAGTATTCTAACATCTTGCTTGTTTTACCAGTTATTCTCAATCTTTTCATCTCACAATTCAATAATCATTTCTTAAGCACCTACTAGGTGCCAAGCCCTAATAAATCTAAAGGATGCATAAATGCATGAGGCACAATTTGTACTTCTAGCAGCTTAGAATCTACTTTAGAATACAAAATAAATGTAAATGCCTGAAATACACTCCAGTAAGTGTGCTGATAGCTGCAGCTATGTGGTACATTTTAGGTACACAAGTGGGACTTATTCCAACTTACACAGTGTGCTGGCTCTTTGAATTAACTCATTAGATACCAATAATGCTGCTGATGGACAACTGCAGACCCAACACTTATTCAGGTCTGGGATCAGTTATCTTCCTTGTAGAGGACTCTATAACCCATGATTTAAGAGAAATTTACTGACTTAGTTGTGCTTGGACCTTGATCCCTTGCTGGAGTGTTGAAGTCTTGTCCTCATCTCTCTAAACCCAGCTCTTTGTACCCTAGGTCCAGCAGAAAGTAGCTCCCTTATTTTTCCGTACTTTAGATCACTCTCTTGGATCTTTTAAAAATTCTCAGAACAAATTGTTCTTACCTTGTTACATTTACCAGATTTTGCTTTTATTGTTACAATTTATTTTTGTCTTATTTCTCCTGTGAGTTCCTTAAAAGTAGAGTTCCCTATTTCTCTATGAATACAGTTCTTAGAAAAGTACAAGACACAAAATAATGATAAGCATTTCATAAAAAGTTTCCCCAGTGTTGGGTTCCAGGTATTTGCTGTCTCATATTCCTGAAGCCCAGTATGTAACACCCTCCCAGAAGTCCTTTGACTTCTGCCTCTACTTTTTGTTTTCTTGGCAATCACCCTATCCAATTGTTTGGGCTTTCTTTGGGTGTTAGGAAAGCAGAGCATGGTGGATCCTGAGATTTTATAGCCTGAGTTCAAATCATGGATTCTAAGAAATAGCTGTGTGGCCATGGGCAAGTTTATGCCTCAGAGTCCTCATCTGATTGGTATAAGGAAAATAATGGCAGTGCTATTTTATAGAACTGACAAGAGGGTTAAATAAATTAGCATACATAATAATGTAATAATAGTGTCTGTACTTAACAAGTATAATGCAAGTGTTTGGGTATTATTATTATTATCTCTTGCTGTATGTATCAGAGCATGTTGTAATTAGCAGTTTGTCCATTGACTTGTTTGCTAGACTATATACTCTTTAAGGGAAGAATTGTGTCTAATTTCCACTGTGTCTCTTGTGCCCAGCTGGCACAAAGTAGGTCTGCAATAGAATTATTATTATTATTATTATTATTTTTGAGACAGAGTCTCACTCTCTTGCCTGGGGCGAGTGCCGTGGCATCAGCCTAGCTCACAGCAACCTCAAACTCCTGGGCTCGAGCAATCCTACTGCCTCAGCCTCCCAAGTAGCTGGGACTACAGGCATGTGCCACCATGCCCGGCTAGTTTTTTTCTATATATATATTTTTAGCTGTCCAATTAATTTCTTTCTATTTTGGTAGAGACGGGGTCTCGCTCTTGCTCAGGCTGGTCTCGAACTCCTGAGCTCAGGACTATCCGCCCGCCTTGGCCTCCCAGAGTGCTAGGATTACAGGCGTGAGCCGCCGCGCCCGGCCAGAATTATTATTTTTAAACTATAATTGGATCTTTCTTTATAATGAAATGTTTTTCTAATTCTTTGTCTCTGCGTGCAATATCCATGGAAAAATTGGTCCAGCCTATCACTGGAAATGGCCAATGTTACACTTGGGATTTATTCTCATATATTTTTTACATTAAGATAATTCATGAACAAGTGGGAGGGAATTGACAAATGGACTTTGGGTCATAATTTTCTTTATTTCACACCTCAGTCTTGTCAGCCAGCTTTCTCTCTCCTGCTTAAATTGTCTTGCATTGTATCATTATTAAATTGTGTTGGCTCTAATTTGATCCAAACTGTGAAAACTTTGTGATTTATTCTTCCTGAGAGTATAGGAGCTGGGCATTTGGAAGCAGAGAACACAGAGATTGAGAAAAAGGGATGGTGAAATTGCACTTATCAAAACATGGCTTCTACTTGGAAAGTGTCCCTGTCTCATTAGACATAGACAATATTAGGTATTCTACTAAGAATATTGACTTTCTGGTACCTTCTTTTGGTTATTTATTTATTTATTTATTTCAAGATATTATGGGGGTACAAACATTTTGGATACATGTTATGATTTTGCCACACCCAAACCGTGATTTGGGGTGTGCCTTTTCCCCCCTACAACACTCACTGTATCCATTAGTTGTGAGTTTACCCACCCTGAACCCCCAAATCCCTGGGGAGTTTTACTATCGTGTGAGCACCATAGTGTTGATCAGTTAGTGACAATTTGATGGTGAGTACATGTGGAACTTATTCTTTCATTCTTGTGATACCTCACTTTGGAGGATGGGCTCAAGCTCTACCCAGGAAAATATAAGAGGTACTAGATCACCATCACTTCTTATAATTGAGTAATATTCCATTATATACATATACCAAATTTTAATAATCCACTCATGAATTGACGGGCACTTGGGTTGTTTCCATATCCTTGCAGTAGTGAATTGTGCTGCCATAAACATTCGAGTGCAGATGTCTTTATTATAGAATGACATTTGCTCTTTTGGGTAGATGCCTAATAGTGCTGAAACCCTCTTACACTGCTGGTGGGACTGCATATTAGTGCAACCTCTGTGGAAAAGAATTTTGAAATACCTCAAAGAGTTAAAAATAGAAATACCATTCGATCCAGCAATAGCACTATTAGGCATCTTTTGGTTATTAACATGAGGTAATAAAAGTGTTCTTTGGCTTCTTACAGTTGAGAAGTGTTTTCTACCCCTTTGCCACTTATTCATGTCTAGATAAGTGTTTTTGATAAAACAAGAAGAATAAAATAGAAGAATCATTTGACTGTGAGAATAGTTACATAAGTACATTCACGCAGATGGCTACACTTTTTAAAGTATGTGCACATACTAACACATATCCGCACCTCAGTTCACAAAGACAGGTACAACTTGAAAGAAAACACAGATAATAATGATAATTATGGAATTATTTTCTTGGAAGCAATTTTTCTCTTAAAGAGGAAGAGGTTTAATGGGCTCTACTACACCACAACTCTAATGTTCTGCCTCCAGACCCTCACCAACCCTTAGCAACATATTTAGGGAAAGATATTTTTGATAAATACTCTCTCAGTAGGTTTTCTAGAACAAGGGAAAGCAGGTCACTACAATGCCCAGTTTACTAAACTAATCTCAAGTGACATTGAGGCGGAAGGGACTGGCTTGAAAGTTCTGCAGATTTTCTCTGTTGTCTTGTCCTGACGGAAGAATGAGAGAAGCAGTGACCACTCTCGCTCTCTCTGGTCAGAATAAGAGACATACACTCTTCAGAAGAGGGGTCTAGTTATCAGTAGAACTTGGGTCATTAGGAAATCAGATAGGAGTTAAAAGTCAATAAACAGAAAACAATTCTGGTGTATTAGTTGAACAGTAACTTCTCTATACTACATGGCTTGTAAAGAAATGATCCTTTAGCTGCCTGAGGTGCGGTCACAGGTCTTTAGATGGACACAGAGGATATAAGAAGAAGAAATGGGAGTTATATGTGTTGTTGTTTATTCATTGTATTGGAATTCCCTGGATACTTGCTATGGGCCAGGCAACTTGTTGTTTCTTTAATATGTTTTACTTCAGTGCTCTATAAAATGTGCATGTCACATGTTGTCATACCTTTGTATCAGTAAAAACAAGAGACTCTAATAAAAGAAGTAGAGTGATTGTCTCAAGTGAAACAGCTAACAAATTGCAGAGCTTGATTTAAATTTTTCCAGTAATCTCTTTTCATGGGCTGGTGTGTGTAGGGACAATATGTACAATGAGATTATTTGCCTTTCTACTTTTACATGAGTTATTTCATTTAATTTTATGATCACTCCTTTATGCCACTAGAGGCATCACTATTTCCCAGTATTATAACTCAGCTGAAATCACATCTCCCCTGTCATGTCAATGGATAGTACCTCTAGGGTCCTTACTGTGAAAATTCAGGCTCTCAGGAGCAAATCTTGTGGAATACAGAAGCAACCAAATCCTTCGATACTGCCACTTTTTCTCATATCCATTAAAACTTATAGCTTTTATGAATTGATTCAAAATGATACATTTATAAATAAATAACACATAATTTTGCTTGCTTTAATCAATATAAAGAAAAGAGTCAAGATAGTCTTGGGGAAATTTAGAATGCAAAGTTATTCTATCACTTGTCCTAAGACTGGTTCTGTGTCTATGTTAAATCATGATAAATTAAACAACATTTTCAAAACAGCATCTGAATGGGGAACCATCACAATTTTCATCCAGAAAGTTCCTGGATCCTTGCTCTTCAAGAGTTTGCATTCTGAGTCTTTACTCACTTAGATAATTTCATAAATTTTTAGATGAAATTCAATAACAGATTGAGATGAATTTGGTTATTTCTACCTCTTTGGTACTTGCCTGACAAGATTGAAGAAAATAAAGTTGGCATTTTTATGGCAGAAAATTTTCCCACAAAATCTCTGTATCGTGCTTTCCTGGATGTGCTTAGTCCTTACCACAGATGGTGGTTTTGAACATGGAAGGCACTAGCCGGTAGACACTGAACAAAGAGGGGAGAATCACTCTGAATATATGGTGGCAAAAGCAACGGGAGAAGAAGGAGTAGAGTGCTGAGGTGGGCAGGGGCAGATGACACAAATGTGAGAGGCATCTGTGCTAAATACCGTGGGTAAGGATTCTCCATGGGGTAGCTACAGCATAGCCTGCAATGTCATGACATCTGTGGTTGTAATGACAAAAATATCAAATCTAACCACAGAGAAGGCCACATGAGACCACACATTCAGCCTGACCACTTGTTCACAGTAGATCTAGGGGAGAATCTGGTTGAGGCAGAAGAGAATGTGGGGGATCATGAAGCGAAAGGGCTCACTCAGAGCACACGTTGTGTCACCACAGCTCTTCTTTCCTTGACAGACAGTGATTGGAGCAAAATGGCACGGTGGCCACATCTGGTGTCTAGATGGCCGTATCTAGTGACCACCTTTGACCAACACAGGAGAACATGTGGAAAAATCAAACCTGGCATGGTTGAGGCAGCTATAGAAGTTGATTTTATGGGCTTAGAATCAATAAAATTGATAACATCTTAGGTTAGGTAGAAGCAAGAGCATCTCCTTCCTTGAACTAGAAGGACCAGGAAGAAATACATGGGCTCATAGAAGAAGTAGGCAGTGCAGGTCACATTAGAGAAGGGTGATACTTCTTCTCACAGCAGCCAAAACATATCTGATAAAGAACAGGAAACACATCCAGAACTGGGAATCCTCCCACCCTGGGAAAGCACAAGAAGCAGGTGTACGTTGTGGTGGGGTGAGGATGTTCATCTCCAGTGGTACCACCAGAGGTTAACTCCTGCCCTAACATTTGGGGGAGGAACCTAACCAAATAATAAAGAAATACTATTTCTGAGAAAGTTGGAAATCATGAGAGCCAAGTGATTAGAAAATTGTATGAACATAAAACCATTTATCATATATTAATAATCACAAATTTTTTCTTCTAAATTAAACCTAACAAAATTGGGCTATATCCAATATCACCTAATGACAGTCTTTAGAAATCACAGGCCTAATTTTATAAAATGAAGAATAAGCATTTTAAATGTTAATTCTCCAAATAGAAATGAGACACAGTAAATGCTACATTAACCCTTGTCCTTTGCTACCACATAAAAGTCAATTGCATCTAAAGAAAGAAATTACTTTTCATTATGCCTGTAGGCAGGTCTAAACACTCTTCTCTATTACACACATTAAATTAAAATAAATTAGAAAAATCAGGAAGATATTGGGACAGGGAGAGGGAGGGGGAGAAAAAGCAGGGGAGAGCGAAAGACAACTAATAGTCAGAATCTTGCCCATTCTTCTTGTACACTTTTAAATTATTTATAGCACTCAAAAGACTGTTTCCATGATTTTGCCTCCTTGTTCTGGGGCTGGCTACACCTGTCAAGAGTTTTCTGTTTTCCTTTGGGACCCATTATTTTCCCCAAGAGTTCCAACAGGACATACCCCACTCTGAATTTGCCCAGGGTTCCTTGGTTGAAACACACAGTGGGGGATTTCTGTGCCTTGTAAGCTAAAACCTAAGCTCCTTGGAAAAATAGTCAAGATTTTGCTCTGTAGCATCATTTGTCACAGTAACCAGTTGGCTGTTCCTTGTACATCTCTTATAAAGGATGATACCACTGCTTTGATCTTTCTCATCATTTTTATCCATCTGATGAAATAAAACTACTCAATTTCATCATTACCTTATTGATATCTTTTCTGATGCCCAGATAGAATTACCTTTCCTCATTTGTACCCTATTCATGGAGTCATTGTATTATTTGAACCACATGCATTGCATTTCTATTTTTTTTTTTTCAAGTCTATCTCTTCTGAGAAATTGTAAGGTCTGGGTTCAATGTTAGACTGTCTCTTCATGCCCAACATGGGTGCGTTCTGGGTGTTTCAGGCCACTTATTAATAAATCCCTCACTTATAGGCTCCCTGCCAACAGGCAAATTTATAAATATACACGCATCCTTGTGAACACATAGATATGTTCTCTGTTGGGAAGTAGGCAGGTCTGATCAGTGATTGTGGTTTTATTCTCATAGGTGAGGAAATGGAGACAAAGTTTCTGGGGCAGGGAAGGGTAGAAACTTCTCCAGTCACACACTGAGGAAAGTCCTGAGCGAGGACTAGATCTCAGGTCTCCTCACTCTGCAGTGCTCCTCTTCCTCCTGTGCTACTCCTAGGGCAATCTTAGGCCTGATGTCTGGGAACCTTGGTCAAAAGCATGATGCCTTAGGGACAGTGTGCTCAGTAGCTGCTGCTGGAAGCATCACCATTGCCACTGCATCCATGAACTAACACTATAATTCAGGCTCATGTGCTCACTTGCCTTGTGAGGTGAGAGCTCCCAGGGAACCTGTACAGTGGCTCACTCACTTTTTAAATCCTACATGAGACTTCTTCAGAACACAGTATTCCTCATTCATGTATTTGCTCATTTAACGAGTGAACTTGTCCTATTTAAGCACTTACTCTCTTCCAGTGTTGGGCATGCAGTGATAACAATGTCTGTTCTCAAAAACAACTTAACAATCAGTTGGTAAACGAGTTAAAAAAAATTGTTGTTCATTGCAGTTACTAAATAAATGAAAGAGCGAATGAATGGCTCCCTCTCCAATGTGAATTTAATAAAACTACCTCAAAAAGATTTATTGGTAATTCAAGCCACCATTGAAATATGTGCAGTCCAGGTTACCAAATGTCAGACTTCTCTACTCCTTTTCCTGAGCAACATTGACTTCTCCCTCAATAGACCTTCCCCTCCTAAAGTCTTGCCTGCACACTGCAGTGACTATATGCTATTACTGCTTTGTTTCTAATGGTGAGAGAACTGCTGTTGCACGTCTGGTTTAGAACATCCACTGAGCCCTTTCTACTCAGTTAGGAAGCCAATTAAAATGGGGAGAGCTGGTGAGAGGTATCCTGTCCCTATCTGCTTCCTCTAGACCTTGATCCTCTTTTCAAACCATTAGCTTTCAATGGAGCTGGCACATTCAAGAAGCAGAAATTGGCACAAGTAAAATTTACTTTTTAATTTCTCCCTGAGGTGCAGTTTTGTACAACTTTAGGGGCATCTTTAATTTGGATTACAATGTAAATTTCTCCTAGAAATTAGGTAAAACACAGCCCTTAGTTATAAGTTTCTCTAAGACTTCTAGCTGATTTCTTAGAAAAAACCAATTCCCACCCAGGAGCTCTGATTTTTGTTGATTTGTTTGCTTATTGTTTTTCTTCTTTCTGCCTCTTTTACTTTCTGGCTCAGAAATAAACCCAAAGTTGTTACTTATATTCTTCTGTTTCTGTTTCCTCATATACGTAGTGTAATTGGATGATCATGTCTACTTACATATACCGAAATGCAATGTTGCAAAGACCTACAGGAAATATTAGGGCTGGCATGTGAAGGACTTCTAAAAACTAGAGAATTCCAAATCTTTCCCATTATGATCCATACTTAAGATAGACATGTTGAGAACTGGAAACCGAAGACTGAGAGTCCGGCTTCATCTGGCTTGGGGTGGGGTGAAGGGAAGGACACTGCTCTGCAAAGTCAGGCATCACATCCCCTGGATCTTTCTTTGCTCGGAAGCCTTGGCCTCAGAAGACAGAGCAGGATTAGCCAGTGACTTCAGGGTTAGGAGACTGAGAGTGAACATTAAAATGGGCCACATGAGGGTGGGGAAACAGGACCTCACATGCCTGCAGACTTCAGCCTCATCATCTTCTCGGGGACAGCTGGACCATGGGCCTGTGCACGCAGCACAAATGTCCATGATAGTCAATATGCAGAATATTGAAAGTATGTATTTCAGTTCCTTACTGGCAATTCTCTAATCTCCTTTGAATGGACAAATACTGGTTTCTACATATTTATTGATATCTGCTCTGTGTTAGGATTTGCTGAGATCTGAGGTTACCAAAGCACCATTGTTCCTTGTGGAGGGGAAAGAATGGAGGCAGACACAGAGCCAGGACATTGGGGTGCAGAGGACGGAGTGGGCATGTTGACAGCAGAACGGAGCAGGTGCTGTGGGAGCACTGGGTTGGGTTCTAAAGAAGCGCTGTGGACTTTTATGTGTATATCCTGGGCACCAAGCAGTGTACTGGGTACATATTAATTGATCAAAAAATGCTGTTGATTTGAGTATGTGATTTCAGCATTCTAATAACACTGTATTTGGCTCTGTGCAGAATAGACAATACTGAAGAAGGATTTCCCCTTTGGAAGTACTCTAGAACTAAGCCCTGAGATCACAGCTTGGCTCCAACATTACTTGGAACCTGATTTAGCAGGGGTTGTCTTTAATGAGATTATGTCTTTCCTCTCTTAGTCACTGATTATAGATTTGTGTTACTTGAGGGAAAAGAGGCACTGAGATAACTCTGCCCGTCTACAGTGAAGTTAATCATCTATTTTTATTGGTTCAGAATACTTAAGTTTGCTTATAATCATGATAGAGGTATACATCTTAAGTAATTATTTTCTAAACTGGAGCTGGAATTATAAGTATTCAGTATTTTGGTTTTGGGTGGAAACTATGCAAATTAGATGCTCTGTTTGTCAGTTTCTGCTATTCCTTATTCTATCCCCATGGCAGAAGGCTGAGTGAAGAGTAATTGCTCTGCATATTGCTTGAATAGAAATTTTAAATGTTACAAATATTTTAATTTTTATAAAAAGAGGTGAGAGACAATTTACTATTTTAATAACAAATTTATCTTATTTGACAACATCCTTCAAAAATTTAATTCCATGGGGTTAATGAAAGGAGTGCTTAGGACTGAGAGATGTGGTACTATATTCAGTTCTGGAGGAATAAGACAAAATGGACCTGAAATGTCATCTTATATGACATTTATTGCGGGGAACGTGGCCAGTGCTACCCGCAAAAAGCCGGGTCCCTTTGGTAGAGTTGCAAGGGATAAGAATATAATAGAGAAAAATGGAAAATGGAAGAAATAAAAGAATGCACTGAGACAAAGATATAGTTTTATAAGTTTATAAAGGTTATAGGCAAAGCGGGTAGCTCAGGGGGCTTCGGACCTCTCCGTCGGTCTCCAAAAAAAGCCCCGAATGAAGTCTTACATGGTAACTTATAGGGAATAGAAAATAATTGCCAGGGGCAACAGGTTTACATAACAGCAGGTAGTTCCTCTCAGGTTAACAGATTTTCAAAAGGCTTCTACAGAAGGCTTCTACAGATTCTTTAACAAATTCTATCTACGTGAGCAAACAGTTACAAAGTCTTTCAAAGGTTAACTTCTAAATTCTAAGGTAAGTTTATCATTTAACAGAGGGGGTAAACAGAGATGTATTGGCTCCATGTTTATTAGGTTATTGTGAATGGAGACAGGTAGTCTAAAGTGGTTTAAACAAGAGCTTTGCTTTAGCCATTCGGGAAGCTGTCTGCTGTCTGTTCCGGAGGGCACTCCTTTGTCAGCTCTCAGCCTATAGTTTTTAACAGATTCACTTGTGCTTTACAAAGCAAATCCAAACCTTTAGGTCTGAGAAACGCGGCGCCTTGTGGGATACAGCCGCTACTGTCTTTCAGAGACACCCTTCCGTGTGTAACAGCATTCGAAATGCAGACCAACACGTTCACACATTCCTTCAGGGCAGATAATATTAATTCATGGAGTGACAATTTATAATGTCATTAATATGAGGTGATAGGTATGCTAAATACCCTGACTTGAATTTTGTACAGTGCATGCATGTACGTAAACATCAAATTGTATCCCTTAAATATGTGAAATTTTTGTATCAATAAAAACATAATAAAATTAAATTAAATTTAAAAATATCCCAAGGTGTGAAAATAAAATGAAAATCCCACAAACCTCTCTACTCTGAGCAGCTATTACTAACGTTTGTATATATTCCTGAATCTTTTTCTATGTATATGTATTTCTTTTAAGAATTGGCATATAGCCTTATGGGCAATTGTTTTTCTCTTCTTTTTTTTCAGAAAAGTTATCTTGATCATTTTTCATATTTTTAGATAATTCTTGCAAATACCACAATTAAATGACAACTGATATGTAATTGTCCATTGCTTCATCTGGTTTCCTACAGAACAATATTTGAAAGGTTTTTGGTTTTCTTTTTATAAGGCATGATTTTATCCATGTTTTTCTAAATATTTTTTTGTAAAATTCTATTTCTATAATGAGCCCAGATGGGAAATATACATGTGCTTAACTGATGCAAATTTCTAAATTCCTTTCTAACAAAGAGTATCAACTTATACTTCTACCAATAGTGTAAAATAATATTCATTCCTTAATTGTCTATAGAATATGACATTCTTTTAAAATATTTACTGATTTAAGGTTAAAATATTTTTGTTTTATTTTTTTCTGATGGTATACATAGGCCAACTAAGTTGTTATTCTCTGTCACATCTCTCACAGAATTCTTTCTCTGTGTATCCTGAAAATTGTTCCTCTTGTTTATGGACAGCAGCCCATTTCTGGGCCAGGTCTTTACACAGGTGGCTTTGTGATGACATGTAACAGTTTGTTAAACTTGTTTCATTTGCATCTCCAGATTGGTGGGGAAATAGCAGTGGTGGTGATGCTGCGACCTTTGGCTCAAGGGTCTTTTCCACAAAATCCTTGGACAACCCTGTCCCTGATCTGTTTGGTTCTAACTCCATAGATGATGGGGTTGAGCATGGGAGGCACCAGGAGATAGAGATTAGCAAAGATGATGTGTACCATGCGGGGCACATGGTGGCCAAAACGGTGGGTGAGGAAAGAAAAAAGCGCTGGGATATATAAAGCCAAGATAACACAGATATGAGAGGCACAGGTGCCAAAAGCCTTGAGGGAGGCTTCACCTGAGGGCAACCGAAGCACAGCTCTCAAAATCATCGCATATGATATACTGATGATGATCATATCAAAGCCAACAACAGAGAAGGCCACAAAGAGCCCATACCCACGATTTACTCTGGTGTCGGCGCACACCAACTTCAGCACAGCCATGTGCTCACAGTATGACTGGGGAATGACCTGGCTGTCACAGAAGGGCATCCTGGAGACCATGAAGCAGAAGGGGCTCACCAAGACCAGCCCTCTCATCAGCACGACAGTCCCCAGTTTGACCACTACTGATGGGGTCAGGATGCTGGAGTGTTGGAGTGGGAAGCAGATAGCCACATAGCGGTCCAAGGCCATAGCCATGAGTACCCCAGACTCCACCGAAGAAAAGGTATGGATGAAGAACACCTGGATGAGGCAGGCATAATATTCAATCTCATGGTCATGGAGCCAGAATATGGCCAACATCTTAGGCTGGGTGGAAGAGGAGAGGACCAGGTCAGTGATGGCCAGCATGGCCAGAAAGAGGTACATTGGCTCATGCAGGGTGTGGTCAATTCGGATTACATGAAGGAGAGTGATATTCCCAAGTACAATCACAATATACATGGCACAGAAAGGAAAGGCAATCCAAAATTGGGCACTCTCCAGTCCTGGCATTCCAAGCAGTATGAAGGACTCAGGATGAGAAGAGATGTTCCCTGAAGGGACCACCATAGTGTGGCTAATATGTTCTCTGTTGGGAAGGTAATCTACTCTCTGCAGGTGACAACAATCAAAGCAAGTATTATTATTACTTATAAACTTTTTGTATGGGACAATATGGGCAATTGGGTTTAATGATAAACTGGTATAACTTCAACTGCTTTAATAAATAAAATTTTGCAACACAAAATTATATTACTTTTTATTATTATTCATATTTTCATCACTCAAAATGAAGTAGATCATGCTAGTGGCAAGTGTAATTATTTTTTAAGAATCAATATTTTTCTCGAAATTAGAATCTGCTAAGACAAAACTGTCATGACAAATGATGTCATAGTAATTCTTGTCCTTTAATTCTATAGAACTGACAGCTGAATTGTTCAAATTTTCCCACAGGTCCTATTTATTCCTCTCTTAAGCCATTTTAGCAACTTCTTAGGGTAGGAAGCTGGTAGGGCTTACAAACCTATGGCAATTTATGTATTGATTTTGAGTTAGCATTGTCTCTGGGTCAGTTACTATGAGGGTTTGGGCTGGAAGATAACTGACTGACCAATTGTGCACTGGCAATTTAATGTATTATGTTTAATGTAGACTCCTACTAGATTAAGGGTTAGCAAAAAGTCAGAGCACAAAAATTTGAGCAATTTCGGCCATATATTCTCTGTTGCAACTAGTCGATTTAGCCATTGTAGTGTTAAAAGCAGCCATAGTACATAAATAAAAGTGTCAATGTGGCTGCATTGAAATAAAACTTTATTTACAAAAATGGGCTGAGAGCAGGATTTAGTCTGAAGCCTATAGTTTGCTAACCCCTGTTCTAGACACTATACCTAGCATCTCTGTGCTTGGTACAGAGAAGTTGTTTAATAAAACATTGCTGAAGAAGGTAACAGATAAATGTCCTCAATAAGTGGCAACAGACTCTCTAACTGGTAAACAATATCCTAAATGTCCTGATAGACTCCTCTTAACCCTACCTCAATACCACGCCTTCTACCCAGTGATGTGCATTTGTCATACGAGAACTTGGCCTGTGGCCAGACACTATTTAACCTTAATTTTCCTGTGCCTCAGTTTGAAAGCCTCTGGTCTCACCTCCTTCATAACAGAAACAGCTAGACAAGAAGAGTAACCTTTCAAATGACCCTTAACAAATCACCTATGGGAACTAACAAATGTTTGATTCAATGACAACAAATGGATCCTAAAAAGGATTTCTTCAAGATCCCAAATAGACCTAGGATTTTTCTCATTTTCCTAGATTTATAATGGCATGAGGGAAATGGAGTTCATACTTTATGTCTTTCTCTAAATGGGAAATTTGACCATCCTACCTAGATAACAGCTGTAGTTTGCTCAAAACTTGTACTTCTACCTGGAGTATGGCCAAAATTCAAAAACACACTTTATCATGGCCCAGGAGGTCCACTTTATCCCCTTCTGCCCGGCCTGGTGTCCCCAAACTGTCTCGTATATTCTGTTTGGGACAGGCTCTTCCTCCTTACCTGCCTCGCCCTTGTATGTCACACTCTACTTTGGGAACACAGTCCCCAGGCTCAGGGGTACCTGGAAAAACATGCTCAGACCATTGTAATTGCCGCACCAGGCACTGGAAGAGGCAAAAGTTATGGTTTCTCAAAGCATATAATTATCTCTGATTAATTGTGGAAGAGATTGTTATTTTTTGAGGTATAGCAGTAAAGTACAACTTTTACAATTTTGTTTCTAAGTCACACAAAATCTCTGCGTCTTCATTTTACAGTGAGAAAAATAGAGTTCAGAAAAGTTACATGATTTGCTCAAGATCACAAAATAAGTGTTAGGGTGCACGATTGCACAGCCAGTGCTCTTGGTGGTACACATGTCACCTGTGCTAGATAATGATTGATTGGGACTCCCACCCAGTTTGGGTAAAGCAGAAATTGTTGCCTCATCTTAACAAAGGCAGATATGACAGGTGCTTACATAACTGTATACTGAGTTAGAGGCAGATCTGCACTTGAACCCACGACCCCTGCCACTTCCTTGGACTGGAGTCTCTAGAGCGGCCTCTGGCTTGGCCTCCTGGTGTCTCTGGGCATGGGCTACCTTATCTGGGATGTCACATTTATTGGCTTCTGCCCATGAGCCTTCATGGATAACTCTCCTGTCCTACACTCTCTTTAGGGGCTGGCAACTCTGTCCCCAGCCATGTTTCAGCTTACCCACATTCTACAGGCCTTTCAAAATCTAGTTTCTCTCTTCCCTCCATTCAAACCCCAGACTCCTCAGTGTACTTTTCTCCTGTCGGGGATTCCCTGTTAAGTGATGCCTCTCAGCCTTCCTCATTCCATTCTGGCTCTGATTTTCTGCTCAGATATTCTTTCTCTGGTGGACAGTTGAGAGGTACAAGATCTGGGACCCAAGACTGACTCAGAAGAAGGGGACCCTTGAAAGATGCCTCTTTTCCCTCTCTGCACTTTCCTCTTCAGACTCCTTGAATCTAGAGCCTTCACTGTCAGAAGAACCCTTGCATTTTTTTATTCACAGGTTTATAAGCTTAAAATGGGCAGAGTGGGATGGCATGGGAATTGGACAGGGAGTTAGCCAATTTTCAGTCATTTTTGTCCAGTATATGATGTTATCTGCATGGGAAGCACAGGTTATCAGGTAGCTGCTAGGATGAGGGAAAGGAGTGTGCATTCCCTAAAAGGTTGGAAAAAGAAGAACCATACAATTTCTCTTCTTCCCCAACACTTCTTCCTCCCCTACCATGCCATTAAATGCGTTTTCTTCTTCTTTTTTTCTCAGAATTCTTATGAACATAGTACATACTGAAACCTAAAATAAAATTATCTCTTTTCAAATACTATGCCTAGGGAGATGAACTTTGAATTTCAGATTCAATTATTCTGTTTCCCAAAATAAAATTTAACTTGTGAAACAGCCATGCAGATTTTTTACCACTGAGTGGAGCTCAAATGTTATGTGAAGAATGGGTTTGAGTCCAGAGATACTGCTCACAGGCTCTGTGGGCCTGAGTTCCTCCGCCCATTATGTGAAAATAGTTAACTCCATCTGTGAGTTTTGTTACTCAAGCCAATGAAAGGATGAAGGATAAAATCAACCGAGACCTTGGTAAGGAACAGCTTAGGGAAATTCAGACTTTGTTTTCTCCCTTTGGGGGATCTGAAACTAAGCCATAAAGCAATACAACTGGAACAGGGTGGGTTTCTGAGCCCACCTCCTTCATGGAGTTGCTGTGTGGAGGCAGTCTTCCTACCTTTCTAGCGTCTCCTAGAGGACACAGTGGAAGGGCTGAGTCTTCTCCTCATCTCAGAAAGAAGCACCCTGGTCATGGATCCCTGGGCCTGAAGCTCCCAGTGAGTCAGGCCACTATGCGCAGTGCATTGCCTGGCCTTCCTGCTTCTCACAGCCTCAGTGAGTCCTATTGCTCTGGAAAGGGAAGAGTTGATCGAGGCACAGGGAATCACTCACCCTGTGCTCTTTTCTGTCTTTGACTATGCAGGGCGTGACCATGAGCAGTTCTAAAAAGCTCCTGGGATTCAGCCTTTGGCCCTAAAACCAGGGCCTATTTAAAGGACCAGACCATGTCTAGACTTTCCCTTCCTCCAGCACTAGTTGTCTCACTGCCCCTGAGCCCCACTGCCTCCTCATATGCACACTGGCTTCCTTTGGGACTGGAGACTAAAGCTGGAAGTGTTAACCCTTAACTTTCCTTTCTCCTCTGTATACAAACGGGGAGGTAGGGCATTTGAATGCTTGTGCAAGAAGGTGTTTTGTTGAAATTACATGAGTGTGAGCTCATCCGTCTGCATGTATTTTTCTTAGCCATAGTATGTATATTTATAATTGAAGTGATATTTTGTGCAAAAGGAAGTGTGTTCTTATGTAAATTTATGTATGTATCTGAGAGGTATGTGTACCAGAGACTGGATTTGCATTTGAGTGTAAGTAAATATGTATAAAAGCATGCATATGTATGAAGGTATGAATAATTAATTGCTTTATGTATGTGTAATTAGTGTGCCACCATCATGCTGTGAGTACATGGTCACTGAATGCACATGCTTTGAGAAGCTATATGCCTACCTACATACCTGATAGTGTGAGCTTGTAAATCAGAATGTAAACATAGGAATGGGTTTGTATATGTAGTGTGGGTTTGATGAGGATGTTTGATCATCTATTGCTTCAGTGTTCACTGAAGCAGGTATGGTTCCAAGACCCCCAACTTCTAAGTTGGTGATCATTAGAAGACGCAAAAGAAATTCCAACGGAGATGGTGCCATAGTCATTTCTAAAACTTTATGGGGCTCACTCAACCTGAACAGTTAAAGCCTACACAGAGTTTTTTCTCTCTCTATTTATATATAGGGCCCTGCTGGTATTGCCTTGTTTATTTTTTTCTCAGCACTCCCTGATATTTTTATTTATCTCATATTTGATGAGATGTCAAAGGAATATTTGAGAAAAACATTTAAAAACAGAAATAAAATATTATTTGAACAGAGTGCAAAGCAGTCAAACTTCAAAAGATATATCTCACAAAACACAAAACCCAACATCTGTTTAAAGAGAGAAAAATAACACAAAAATTATCAAGGTTATCAGGTTTACGCTGATGTATTGGTAGATTGTGGTCATCATAGTCAAAAAGTTCATGATTTATTTTTAGATATCAGCCTCACAAAATCAGAAATACAGTTGTTTCTGGTAGAGAGTCTGGGTTTGTAGGAAATATTCAAGGTTTTATTATTTTGAGGATTAGGCTGACATCATACATTATAATTTTGGTTTTATCTCAAGTTGCAAATTATTTTCAGTTTTTATGGTGCTTAGCACAATGACAGCAGAACAAAGTTCAGGTGCTTTTGCATTTTTTTTTCTACTTTGATTTTAGAGGCACTTTTCTCTCCAAACAGAATGTGGTATCTAGGGTAGGATCTGCAATTCCTCATCTCTGACTCTTCCACAGACCCAAAGGCCACATGTCTCCAAGCAGACATGACCCAGGCTCTTGTGGAAAGCACCTCTCAGGACAATCACATGACTTTGCAGGTTTGTAGGGCATGGCTGGCTGAAAGCAGCCTGTAGTAGAAAGATCTGAATTTTCCTGGATGCTCCTAGAGGCCCCTCATCATTTGAATCTTTCCAAAGCTGGCACCTCTGCTGGACTCACCGAGGACTTAAGAACCTGGCTTACAGCCCTGCTTTGAAGCCCAGTCTCCATTAGCATGTACAAGGATTTCTGGGCAGTATTGAAAGCCAAATAAAGTTGGTTACAATAAATTTGTAGTCACACCAATCTGTAATTTCAGGATCACAAGGTTGGGGCAAGAATGATGGTTAGAATAGAAGTTTTGATGAAAGAAAAGATTTGTGGCAATATTGACATGAAAATTGTGGGTCTCTTCACTGTATCTTTGTTGAAACCTAGGCAACATCCACAGCCGCATAGTTCTTACATGCTCGCATGTGTTGACCTTTATCTTCACAATCCCACATGAACATGACCTGGACCTTGTCGCAGCTCAGAGATACTAGAATATTATTGTTTTAGAGCATCCTGCCCTTTAACTACAGAATCCATCCTTCTAGTTCTTGTTTTCAACCCATGTCCTTCCATGTCATCAATTCTTTGTATATATGTGTGTATAAATGTATATATAGTATATGATATATTATATGAATTTTTTATGTAAACATATATAATGTGTGTATTATATATAAAGGGATAGATATAATACACACATATCTATCTATATCTATATCTATATCCATATCTCTATCTCTATATATCTTCAACTTTCTTTCAAGTCCTTCGCATGAAATATAGTCCTTAAAGTCCATCATTTTAACTATACAAATGTGAATAACCTTAATAACTATTTGTCCATCACAGCTACCATTCAAAATATCATCTCCTCCTATCCCTGTGCTACCAAGCAACTGCTAGAAACAATGAGACAGATGTTATTGTTGCAAGTTCACGGTAACCAACCTTATCTGGCTTTCAAGATATCCCAAAATACTTTTACATTTCTCTCTCTTTAATGGTGCAGGGGCATGATATTAGAAGCTTATAATAATTATAATAACAATATACTGACCTTCCAGGCTAAGTATATTGCTCAGACTCTGTACCCCAAGCTATAATAAAAGAGCTTTTGCTTGGGAAGCAGAATTTCCAGTCCTGATGTTGAAGATTAAAGCTCCCCATTTTTGACCTGTGGAAGGGGGACCTGGGATGGCTTTTGCCTGCCTCACTGCTTCTTACTCACTTAAGCTGTCACCATCGTCCTCTCCAACATCGAGGGTATGTTACTACATTCACGTAAGGGAATCAAATCTGGTTAGAGGGGAAATATCTATGTCTATGCTCTGCCTTCCTCTAATTTTAGGAAAACTGAATTGTCAACATTGTAGTGAAGGTTCTAGGCACTGCAAAATATCTAGAAAATGTATGTGCCTTGACTGGACAACTGTTGCTGTTTGAATTGTGTCCCCACAAAATTCATATATTGATGCCTTAACCCTTAGTACCTCAGAATGTGACCTTAATTAAAAATAGGGTAATTGCTGCTGTAATTAGTTAAATTAAGTGTGGTCATATTGGAGTATGATGGGTTCCTAAATCAAAATACCTGGAGTATTATATAAAGGGGAAATTTGAATACAGAGATATACACACATAGTGAGAATCTCTGATGCATCTATAAAGCAAGGTTTGCAGAAAACCACCAGAGAGTAGGTGAGATACATGGAACAGATTCTCCCTCACACCCAACAAAAGGAGTAAAAGGAGTCAATTCCGCAGAGAGCCTGAGCCTGGGCTGCTGTCCTCCAAACTGCAACACAACACATTTCTGTTGTTTAACCCACTTAGTTTGTGCTACTCTATTATGGTAGTCCCAGGAAACTAACACAAAAATAAATGTGTTTTTATCTGTTATTCTGTATCTTCATCTATAAATAATTATACCTCACATGGGCTAGAGGATTTTTAAATTAATTTTATTGAAATTGTTTACCCAGACAGGAACCCTATGAAACTTATTTTCCAAGTGTCCTTTGTTCCCTAGGGGTGGTCTTGTATTTATGTAAAGGTAGATCGATGCATTATTGAAAAATTAAAAAAAAATAACCAGAGATAGCTCCAAACATATAAGTAATCATTTCTCAATAGAGGAATCAGTGCAATTCAGTGACAGATATATGTTTATAGTACTAGAACAACTGAATATCTACATGAAAAAACAAAATTAATCTCATCCCCTTCTACCTCAAAATAAAAAATCTGAGATGTAACATAAACCTAAATTTGAAAGCTGAAACTATAAAGCTTATGAAAGAAAGAAAAAAATATAGTAATGTTTTTATGAACTTAGGGAGAACAGATTTTCTGTACAGGACACAAAACTCATTAGCCATAGCAGAAAAAAAAAATCATCAACCGATTTTCATCAAAATATTAAAGAACATCTACTTCAAAAGATACCATTACTAAAGTGAAAGGCAAGTTACAGAAAGAGAAAATATTGAAAATGCATATTTCTGGCAAAGATAGCTCCAGAATCCATTAATAGAAGAACAATCAATTCATGAAAAAAATAAGCCAATGGTTTAAACAGGCACTTCACAACAGGAGGTAGGTGAATGGCAAATGCACATCTGAAAAGAGCTGAACATTATTATTCATTAGGGAAATGAAAGTTTAAACCACAAAGAGGTAATAATTTAAATGCATTAGAATAGCTAAAATTAAATTCTCTGACAGCACTAAGTATTGGTAAGAATGAGGAGTAATTGAAGTATTCATAAATTGAATCTTTTTGGCAATTTCTAAGAAAATTACACCTTCTTGTGACCAAGCAATTCCACTTCTCATTTCATACTCCAAAGAAGTGGTATACATAGCCACCACCAAAAATGTCTAAGAATGTTTATAGCAGCTGTTTTCATGGCATCTAAAATGTGGAAACCACCCAAATATCTGTCAATGATTAAACAAAATTTACTACGTTTATCCAATAGACTACTACTCATAAAGATGAGAAAAGAATGAACTCAAAAAAAGTATGCAGAAATAGTATTGTGAAATTTCAAAGCACCCATGGCAAAGAGCAGAGTCTAATACTTTAAAACAGTGGGGGAAAGATGACATACAAAGGAAGACAGGTGAGATTTGTTTTAGTGTATACAGGCTTAGCAGTGAATTGGTGAGATTCAAATAATTTCTACATGTCAGGTTGTGTTCTAAGGGTTGTTATGCCCTACATAATTTTCTCTGGACATTTTCAAGGTTTTGTCTAATATAGTGGGTAAGACTACTAGCTAGGTAGCCAGCAAGGAGAGCTAGTAGTCTTATCTACTATATTAAACTAAGACTTAAAAATATTTAGAGAAAACTGTTTAAAGCATAATAATTCTGTATACAGTCAATCTATCAATGAAGTATAACAGAAAAAAAAGAGGTATTTTAGATAGGCGGAGAGAAAGCAAATTTATCATTTATGTGCATTTTTTCTGAAAAAAAAAAACCTGCAGTATGTGGTTTACCAACTGAAATAGGTATATAATAAAGTTCAACAATTGATAACCCAATATGAATTAAAATTACTCAGGGATGCCATGTAAAATAATCCCAGGAATGCAATAATCCCACATTCCTCAAGAGAAGGAGAACATGTTAGAATTGTGTACAAAATATGGCTTCAGAGCAGGAGTGATGTCAGAAATTCACAATTCAGGCCCCATTCTAGTCCTAATGAATCCAAATTTTCATTTTAACGAGATCCTGAGGATATCTGTATGCTCACTAAATTGTTTAGGGATTTAATTTTCTTTATGAACAATTGGCCATAATTTGAGATCTTTCTTCTTTTTTGATGTAGGCATTTATTGCTGTAAACTTTCCTTTCATAACTGTGCTTGCTGTACCCCACAGACTTTTGGTATGTTGTGTTTCCATTTTCATTTGTCCTAAGAAATTTTTTTTTTTTTTTTGAGACAGGAGTCTTGCTCTGTCTCCTGGGCTAGAGTGCAGTGGCGTCATCATAGCTCGCTGCAACCTCAAACCCCTGGACTCAAGCAATTTTCCCACCTCAGCCTCCCCAAATACTAGGATTACAGGCATGAACCACCATGCCCACTTTTCTTTTTTAATTTTTTCATCAGTCCATTGATTGTTTAGGAGCACGTTGTTTTGTTTCCGTAAAGTTTCTGAGGTTTCCTCAGTATTAATTCCCAGTTTTATAGCATTGTTTTCAGAAAGGATACATGATTTTGTTCTTTTTAAATTCCTTAAGTCTTGTTTTGTTTCCTAACAGATGATCTGCTAGGAATGTTACATATGCAGTCAAGAAGAATGTATATTATACAGCTGTTGTGGATGTTCTATAAATGTCAGTTAGATCCATCTGGTCTGGAGTGCAGTTTAAACCCAATGTTTCTTTGTTGATTTTCTGTCTGGATAATCTGTCCATTGCTTAAAGTGGGGTATTGAAGTCCCTTAGCATTATTGTATTGCTATCTTTCCCTTTAAGTCATTAGTGAGATAATGAAATAAGCTTTTCTTTATCCTACAATCAGACAAAATGAAAGATAATTTAAATTCCAGAGAAAATAAAAGATTTTCCTGGAAAATCACCATTCCAAAATAAACTAAACAGAAACTTGACATAATTATGAGCAATTGAATTAGTATTGAATGAAAAAATTATTTTTCTTCTAATGAATGGTGCCATTTCTTATAGTGATGTGACGTGGGATGATGTGTCGTTCGTTTTCTAATCATGCCGTAGATTATGTATTCTGTGTTGAATATTTAGTTATTTAACCATATTTTAATCAAAATTTTGTTGCTGTTAAAGTTTGAAAAACCTAAACATACATACAAAATCATGGCTATAAGACTGTATTTAGATTCATGTATCTCATCCAGGGCATCATTATGCTACAGGTGACTAAATTTGGGAAAGGAGGGAGAAGAGAAGGAGGAAAGTGCAAGGGCATTTATTCCTTGCTCTCTACATAGCAGGAAGTAGAATTTAAAGGAAGGAAAAAATAACATTTGTATTCATTTAAAATATTGTAAAGATGATAAAGTAATTAAAAGGGAGATGCAAACATATTATTTGGATCTGCTTCAGTCTAGCATGAGGAGCCTCCTGGGAAATTCTGGTCATCGCACCTAGGGTCGAGTCCCCAGGGTCTCTTGGCAGCAGAGTTGGGTTATGTGCTGGGATCCTTATAAAGGGCCAGGTCCAAGAGCCATCCACATACACACTTAGCTGGGCAGTGAGTGGAAAGTGCACCTCTTTCTCTGTTGGGAGCCAGGTAAGATGCTTAGGAAAGAGCAGGCCAAGAAGACAGAGACTGTTGAGGTCTAAACTGGAGAGCAAGGGATAGAGCAGAGAGGGAGGGATGGGGAGTGGAGAGGCAGGTGCTCAGAGGTAAAGGTTCGTAAATCAGAGGCAGAAGGGTAGAAATACTAGGAAGAGGGGTTCAGAGTAACAGGCTCAAACTGAAGGGTGTGGGAATTGGTGAGATATCAGCAAGATGTTTGCAAACAAATTTTTTTTCCAGGAGAAAACACTAAAGCCAGTATGTCAAGGAAATGGAGCAGAATTATTGTGATTCTGTATGGCCTTATGTGACATATATGGTATGTTTTATTGCTGCTTCATTGAGCTTTTAAATTTGACTGATAGCTATACCCCTGTTTGTTAGGAAATAAACTTTTTTGACTCTTGCCAGTTGGCCTCAATTCACCTTATTATGGAATCCTCATTTTCTGAGTTCCCCTCTAGCTCTCTTAGTTGTAACCATTTATATTTAGAAAGAAGTACTTCAAATACATCTTGGCATTTTGACCAAAGTAGAAACAACTGGAAATAGGCAAACAAGGATATTTTTAAAGCCCAAGATTTACAGATGAGGGACCGTAGATGAGAGTGTGTTACCAAGGTTCTACCTCCCTCAGTGGAGGAGCAAGGACTTCCATCTTTGCCTTTATTATTCTGTCTGGCCAGAATGATCATACTTCCAATATCTACCACTTCCTCCATAACCCAAGCTCCCAGACACAGAAATCTATATTTAGGGTTATTGCTTTCTGTTTCTAACTTACTCACTGTTAGTGAAACCACAGAACATCACTCCTCCAAAATTCAAAAAGCCCCCCAAAAACCAGACACACAATGTAGTGTAAAGCAGGTTCATTGGCACCAGATATTTGGATTTATTTGATCTGAGCTGGTATTTTGGCTTACTATTTTTAAAAAGCTTCCCAAATGATTCTAATGTGCAGGCATGCTTTACAAGCACTATTCTAGTTCACCAATTTATTGAAAAGTTTAAAAAAAAAAATCTGCAGAGTGGTTGTTATATATTGAGTTGGTAACAAATATATGTGAAATAGAGTAGCCAAGATCATATTCCAGGTATTCTGATGCTTGCTTCTTACCAAAATGGCCAGGTTGATGGGTCTGTGGTAGATATTTGCTTACCTTCTGGTAGAGGGAGCTTTACACCGTCTCTTTACTAACACCTTTCTCTTCCTCTACTGCCCCATTCACAATCATAAATCGGGTTGTTCTTATTTCTTCAATTCCTCATCTAGCCTTGTACTCAGTTGTGCCCTGGGAAGTAAGTCTTGTTAATTCCTTTTTTCAAAAATATGTTCAAATCTTTGTTTCCATCTCATTTCCTATACTTTTATTCAGACTGTCGCTTTTAACTAGATGTATCAGTGCTCTTTGGTCTTGGCCTTCTACTGTATGTATGACATGCTGTATTTCTAATTTTGTTTACATATATCTTTTGCAATCAGTTGTATTTGAGTTTGAGTGTTCTATATAACTTATTTTATTTTAGTGTCTTTAATCCTTAAAAAAATCAGAATGTATTTCCTTTTATTTATTCTAATATTATTATATGACCTTTTTGTCTTGAAATCTTTACTCTAAATGCAGGAATGTATAAAATAGGGATCTTTATGTTTTTAAAAATTGTTAGCAAATTGGCCAACCCTTATTTATCACAACATTAGTAGTTTTTTTAAGTGATATAAGATATCATTACCAAATTTGTTATCCTCATTCATATTTTTTAAAAACACTATTATTTTCCAGGATATGTATTTTTATGACTTGGCAATATTACACTTCGTTAATGAGAATAGCTATATATTACATTTTGAGATATCAAAGGACAAGTGCCCCTTTTAGTTGTTCTCTATATTATAGTCAACATATTTGCACATTTGTAGTATATATTTTAGGATCCTTTTGTCATGATTCATTAAAAATTATTTCATATTATTTATTAATAATGCTTTCAATTTATGTGTTAGTTAATGGGAGAATTCATATCTGTTCACTATTGAACATTCTTATCTGCAGGAAAGGAATTAAGGAATAAAGGGGAGTGGAATGGATGAAGGGAGGTTGCTTGGTGGTACAATGTGCCTTCCCGCAGGGAAGGTCCTGACTTCACCACAATGCAATATGTCAATGTAGCAAAATTGCACTTGTATCCCATGAATATATACAAATAAAAAAGCAAAGCCTTATTTTTATAAAAGTTTCTTAATGGTTAATTTTGTGAACAGAAAAATCTATTCATTTGTGATATTTATTTATCTGGTTATTTTGGTAAACTCTATTTTAAGACTTTGCATTCTATTCTTTGGATTTTTCAGGGAAAAATCAATTAAAACCTTAAGACTTTTTTTGTTTCTTTTAGAAAGTGACATAATTTTCTTCTATTTACTTTTTTTATTTGCTAATAATGTTCCATAAAATGTTGAATTGCAGTGTGATAGTAAATGTGGTATCTTATCACTGATTTAAATGAAAATGCTTTTAACAGGTCACTTGTAAACATGTTTGCTTTGAATTTATGGAAGATATTTTTCATTAGGAAACTGTTACTTTCTATTTTCTTCCTAAACATTAAGAATTTTATCATAAATTCTCATTGAATTTTCTGAATATTTTTTCTCATCTCTGGGGAAAAATCATGTTTTTTCTCCTTTAATCTATTAGTAGAGTCATACTATTGATATATTTCTTAATTTATTTTTTATTCATAAGACAAGGTCAACAGTGTTAAAATGCAATATTCTTTCAAAGCATGGTAACATCTGACTTGCTAATGTTATTTATAATGTTTGCATCTGTCTTCATAAGCAATTAGATGAATAACTTTCCATCTTTCCATATGCTCTAGAATAGGATTTCTTAACCTTGGCACTATAGATATCTTGGGCTGGATAATTCTTTGCCATTTGGGGCCGTCTTGAGCATTTTAGGATGTTTAGCAGCACCCTTGGCCTCTGCCTATTAGGTGTCAGTAACACTCCCTCCCCAGTTGTGGCATCCAAATATGTATCCACACATTGCCTAATGACCCCTAGGGGGGCAAAATTCCCTCTCTTCTGGGCTAGATAAATTTGTAAAAGATAGAAATACTCTAATTTATTTTTTACTTGAAGTTTGGCAGAACTCACAAATCAAAACACATGCTCTTATTCACTTAGCTTGGTAAAGTTTGTTTTCTGCCGTTAACCATTTCTTATCTGCTGGATTTTATTTCTTTGGCTAGCTTGGCGATTGATGTTTTCCTATAAAATTATCTATTTTATATATGTCCTAAAATATATAGTCATATTTTTACATACTATTCCATTATATTTAAAGTTATATTTCTCTAACCATAGTTTTGTTGTTTTCATACTTCATGCTTCCTTCCTTTCCTTCTTTCCTTTCCTTCCTTTGTTTCTTCTTTTCTTTCTTACTTCCTCCTTCCCTCCCTCCCAGTCTTCCTCTCTTCCTTCTCCTCCTCCCTCTCTCTGTCTCTGTCTGTCTCTTTTCTTAAATTTTCTTATATTTGTGGTTTTTATCAACAGTTAGGCAGTGCTTTATAAAGATAACATTACGTGATTGAGTTTTAATATACTATCGACATCCTGGAGTTGGTGTATGAATGAAGTTATATAATGCATATAAAATATTAGCAACACAGGAGCTCTCAACGAATAGGATTAATACTTATTTTTCTTAGGATTGTTTTTAGACAGCCCTATTATAGTATATATATTAATAGGCATCTGTATCTCAGGGATGTTTTGGCATTCTTCTGAATATTTCCCAGGGAAGCCTAATAATGTTCACATTTCAAATATGACTTAGTTTGTTCAGTGTTTTATTCGAGAATTAATAGTTTATTTTCAACAAGTATTAGAAACCAAATTTATGATGAATTGTTTAGGTATTCTACCAGAGACTTTTATTGGCAAGGGCGATGTTTGTTGCTACTAAAGAAAATTATAAGCTTAATGCACGTAAGAAAATTCAATGTGGCACAATTCAGGGAATTCTCTTTTCTCAATAAATGTGAAGCACTGAGAGTCTGAGAGAGAGGTTTGAAGCTCCAGGAAACTCAGAAAATGCTTAAGTTTTTAGAGAATTAGAAACATTAATAGTAATTCAGTGAATCTTGGAGTGCCAGAAACATGTTCTAAGTAATAAGCTATGTATGATGTGTTGTGTTCGATTACTCAAACATCCCTGTCTTCTCAGTCCTTCACTATGTTGGTCTTCAATAATACCAATACTCAGCCTCTGACCTTCTTCCTGACGGGCATTCCAGGTCTGGAAGCAGCCCAGGTCTGGATCTCCATCCCCTTTTGTCTTTTGTATGTCATCGCCCTCTCTGGAAACAGCATGATCCTGTTTGTGGTCCTCCGTGAGCAGAGCCTCCACGAGCCCATGTATTATTTCCTCTCTATGCTTTCAGCCACAGACCTGAGTTTGTCCCTGTGCACACTTTCTACTACCCTTGGTGTCTTCTGGTTTGAAGCCCAAGAGATCAACTTGAGTGCCTGCATTGCCCAGATGTTCTTTCTCCATGGATTTACTTTTACGGAGTCTGGCGTTCTGCTGGCCATGGCATTTGATCGTTTTGTGGCCATCTGTGACCCACTGAGATACACCACCATCCTCACCAATGCCAGGATTGCCCAGATCGGGGTTAGCATGTTGGTACGGAACGTTACCGTCATGTTGCCAGTCGTGCTCTTTGTCAGGAGGCTCTCCTTCTGCAGTTCTGTGGTCCTTTCACACTCTTACTGCTACCATGTTGATCTCATTCAACTCTCCTGCACAGACAACAGAATCAACAGCATCCTGGGTCTGTTTGCACTCTTCTCCACTGCAGGGTTTGACTGCCCTTGCATCTTGCTCTCCTACATCCTGATCATCCGATCTGTCCTCAGCATCGCTTCCTCAGAAGAGCGACACAAAGCCTTCAACACCTGCATCTCCCACATCAGTGCGGTTGCCATCTTCTATATCCCTCTTGTCAGCTTGTCTCTTGTCCATCGCTATGGCCACTCAGCACCTCCATTTGTCCACACCATCATGGCCAACGTCTTCCTGGTCATCCCTCCTGTGCTCAACCCTATCATCTACAGTGTAAAGACTAAGCAGATTAGAAAGGCCATTATCAAAGTTTTAATTCAGAAGAAGCTCCAAATCTAATCAGTTATATTATGAATAAGCACTTGCTAGGATGTGGTTATTATATGCAAAGTGCCTAGACACGCCTCCAACAGTTTAAATTATGTAACTTACAGGTTGTATGATATTTGCTTACACAGTCTGTGAGTAAATCCATATCCATACCAACTAAATTATGATTTTGTTTTCAATATAAAGTGAGATAACATATATAAACAGCTATTGATATTTGGAAGCAGTATAAGACCTACATAAAATGTTAATTCAGACTCAGCATAAAATTATAAAAGTCCAGATCTAATGTGAGAAACTTTCCTAATAAGCTAGTTGTTATTTTCTGAATTACACACAAAAACACTTTAATTAGTTGGGTTTTTCCTTTAAACTCTTAATTCTCTGCATGCTTCCAAAATAGACATTCTCTAGTGTAAGTCCTAAAATGCGTATCAATATAATTAAACCTTGGATCTTATGTAGATGAAACTATTTTGCCCTTTATTATGTGCAGGGGCTATCCAGTGTAAATGCAAAATGCCATATCAAGTGCTCAGCATCAGTTACTGTGGCTGTTAACTAAAGAGTAAAAGTTGATAATAACATTGCTAACATTTTAGGAGTGAGGACAATGTGATTTATTTACTCTCTTTTATTTAAAAAGATTAGCTTTGGTAAAATGGGACCCATGCTTTCATGTTTATCTCTACCTCTGCCTACTTCTACCTCTGCCTTTATGACACCAGTTATTGTACCACTGGACTCACAATGGTGGAGCAAAGTCCGGCTGATATCCACATGCAGGCACTTTCTACCTGGTTGTTGAGTTCCTCCTATGAAGTGGGTACTGTCCAGTAAATATTAATATGAGACACAAACATATCCATCCTTTGTGTCCACTTCTATATACACATCACATGTAGACTTCCTTGTCTTCCTTCCTCCAAAGTTGCTAGTTGCATCCCCTGACCAACTATCCAATCCTTTCAGCAAAGACCAATAGTCCATGTATCTCCACAGACCTCAGACAGCCTCTCCATCCATACACAGTTAACAACCAAGGGTACTACTCAAAACAATGCCCAGTAGAAGTATGTTCCTTCCCCACTCTTCTGTATGACCATCCACGTGTAAGGTTGTTGTGCTGCTGTATGCCATTTTTGGATAGCACCAACTTGTCCAGCAATCCATTCATTAACCAAGCCTGAATATTTTCCTCCTTTTCCAGCAGCTTATCAGTAGCCCTAATGAGGTCATGGCTGTGTTTAATGCAGAGACATCTTTCTAACAGCTATAGGTGCCAGGGGATTCTGGGCCAACTATTCACATGATTTATTTGTGCTTTTTTGACCTAGCACATCATTCATCCCACCATAATTGTTTGAATGTCTCATAGCTGGTAACAACAGTAGAATTTTTCTAGCTACTAAGTATATTATTCCCAATTATACAGTTAATCTGTATAAAGAATAACCACAGGTAAAGCCAAAAAATCATTGAGCTGACTATTAGATCAACTTTATCCAGAGTCTGTTAATTGCATTGTCTCAATAATCTAATAAGTTAACAAAAAAATCATGATGGTATATTTGGGTGACTATTATCAGTAAGGTATAAGCCTATATCTAACAGTACTCAAGGAGGCTGGGTATCCTTCTTTCTCCAATGAATACTTACATTTGTAAATGGCCATAGGTCAACTTGGGAAAAATCTGGATAATTTGTCTTGCATACTGGCAGTGGCACTGCAAGGTACTTCATGGAGAGAACAAAACTCATGTTCAATTAATGGGCTCTGTATACTTGAAGTGACTTAACTATTAAAACAGGCTAAACAACTACAACTTCCCATGATGTGGTTGATGTCAGGCTGGTGCTCAGTAGTTCTCTATTTTAAATGTATGCTGAGTAATGTCCTAGTCGACTGTCCTCCTAACTTGTCTCCATGAAGTCTATCATCTATTGCATCTATTGCAACAGATTACCGTGGGTCCTCTCACTCTGATTCCCATTCTAGCCTTGCCGTCCTTTTAGTAATCATATCCATCTGATATCTGATTGTTAATTACTGCCATGTGGTCTCAAAATACCTTCGTCCTCATTGCTGATTGAGAGCCCAGTTCCATAGAAATATATTTCATTGCTAAGTCCAGCCTACAGAGCACAGCAACTGCTGAACTTTAAAATGTACCAGATTTCTTCTTACGCGCTCATCCTTTATTGCCTTAGTGAATAAGTGTCCTCTCTTTCCTCACAGAGAAAATAATCTTGTGGTAAATTTTCTGGTCCTATATGTTAAAACCATTCTAACATGTCCACTTCCCTGATAATTCTACAAGTCTATACTATGCCAATCGTATTTGCTACTTCCACCTAATTTGCTGTAGTTCACCATCATGTCCAATTTCAAACGTCCATGTCAGCAGTGCGTTTGCACAGTTTCCAGGTATCCTTGATATAACATATAACCCCAAATCATGCATGAGTGTCTTCCTGTCAATACATTTTCTTTTATGTGAATTAATACTCATACCGCCACCTACTTCCTCTGCTGCCGGGATCTAACACTTTCAAGATTAACTCCTACTAGTATTCATTTGTCTCCATTTAGTAAAATTAGATAGGTTCTGTAGTACCTTCAATGGATAAGCTATTTCCTCCCAGAATGTCACTATTTCCCTTCTCAGGCTTTGCTGAGACCTGATGAGTTATTGTCCTGGGCACAATGAGAAGTGATGGGGAAGTTCTTGTGGAGGGAAGGTGTCCTTTGTGAGGCAGCCTAGTCAGGTGTGGTTTGTGTAAGGTTTCCAGACAGGAATAAATGAATGTACTCTGAAAAGTGAGAAGGGAGTTGATTCTGCTGGCATGGAATATTCAGTTTTCCAGATTTGAAGTCTTATTCACTCAAATGCCAGCATTCCAGGAGTGTGGATCTCACCATTTTTCCATTATTTTATTTCCAGTCTTCTTCAGTGCTCTGACTTTATCATAGATCTGTTATAGTGAGCATCCAGGCTGCCTTGCAGCTCTGCATCCTTTCAGTTAAATTCTCTGCCTGAGTTTTAGAGATATATGATTTATGGCTACAGGAGATAAGGGTTTCCTTAAATTTATTTTATAGAGATCCTTTGATTTTCATAGTATTCTCTGCATTGTCAGCTAGATATCTTAATCTAATTAGCTTTTATTTCAAGGTTTTCAATGCAGATAATAAAATTAGCCCATTCCATAATCTTTAGAATTAATGTTTTTAGGTAAAAATGGAAGACTAGATTCAAGATCCACAGTTTCAGTGTAACTGAACACCTTATCTTCCACCTGAAACTCATGCAGTCAAACACAAGTGAGTGTCTTAGTAATTATGAGGTCATTTCAAGGATCATTGTCAGCTCTCTGACTACTGTTTAATAGGGTCTTAGCTGCCAATTTACCATGTTACTGATAATGTCAATGGGGGACAACTGAAGTCAAAGAGGTAGGAGGATAAGGTGATGTAAACACCTTATTGAGTTTGATGCCATGTTATTCAGGGTCCAATCAGAAAACAGAAACCATGCACTTATTTGAACAGAAAAAGTTTAATATAAAGAATTATTAACAGGGAGCTAAAGTAGTGGGGAGACTGGCTAAAGATAATTATAAAGAATCTAGTAAAAACAGGTATAAGGAATAACCGTTACATGAAAGGTTGAGATAAAGTGACCAAGGAGGAGCCCTCCTTTCCTTCCTCTTTATCTGTAAAGTCACTAAGGTGCCTTATTAGTGAGGCCTGCCATAGATCTGCCCACTGACAGCTCCAGGGAAGGCCTTCCATAGGAAGGTGCTGAGGCATAGAACTTTCTAGGAGCCAGGGAAGCTGCTGGCTGCTGGGGACTGCTGTGCTTGGGAGCTGGAGAAACTACTCTCTATAGGTGTATAGTGTAGCTCCATGTGTGGCTTAGGTGGAGGTGCTCTCCAGGCTGCCTTCCCAGGATGAGGGTTGGGTGGCCACCTTGTTAGAAGTTTGGCCCCACAGGCCCCTGATGTGCACGCACATATGCATGGCTAAGGAGAAGATATGGAAGAAGCTACCTCAGCTGCAGGGCTGGTCCATTCTGTCTGGGGCCCCTGGTTATGCCATTGTGTCCTGGTGGAGAGCTAGAGAACAAGCTCAGGGGCTCAGTGCTGAAGAAAGCTATGCACTGCTGAAACTGAGTCCTGGAGAAATCACACAGGACTGAGCAATGGAGAGAAAACATGTTCTGTAGGAGTCTGGCCAGCAAACCACAATGAAACCAAGAAGAGAAAAGCTCTTCTTTCAGTGTTCCTCCACCACCCTCTACTGACAAGTGTCAACACTGTACCAGCTGCTAAAAGAAATATTTACAGAGCCCAACGCCAGCATCATATTGCCTAATCCTGCAGGACTGCCTCTGAACCCTTTGTCGAATATGTCTCAGGATAGTCCACCCCAGAATATAAAGAAGGAAACAACGCATCCACTGAAACCCATCTCCCATTGGTCAAAGTATACCCAAGGAGTTCTTAATTCCCACATACTTCTAGGTTGTATTAATGTGTGCATGAATACCGAGTGAGTACCTGTAGACATCTCATGGCTCAGTGTCAGCCCTGGGGCAAAAAGCAGGAGGTACATGGTGCAGGCTTAAAGTGAGGTGTTTTTGGGTTCTGTCTGCCAGCCAATGGTTGGATGGGTCTGGTTCCTGCAACAGTGATTGGAAAATGAAACTGAAGGATTTGTAATGAAGCACTGGAAGTAACTAGTTCACAAGGCTAACTCAAGCCTTTATGTTTTAGCCTAGAGAGCTTGTAGGTTCACAGACAGCATGGTCTTCTCAGGATTAGGTTTCAGCCATTTCTCCTGCTGTACTAAAAATACATCCTTTTTGTAGTTGCTGTTGTTACTGTTTTGAGTGCAAGTTCTATTTACCTATTTAACCCCATAGATCAATTATTAATAAAACGATACACTCACCAAATTTTGTTCTTTTTTTAAACCTCAAGTAGAGAAGAGAAATGATCCAGAAAAAATATATTCATGGGCCAAGTCTTTTAGAAAGGGTGAGGGTGGCTCCAGGGCAATGAGGAAAGTGCTATGAGCACATAAAGTACACAGAAGTGATCTCAGGAAAGTTACTGAGAGGAAGCTCCTTTTGCAAGGAATATTTATCATTGCTAAGTTCATATCCTTTTACATTAAGATGATGATATTGACAATAAATTAAAAAAGAGGAATAAGAGAAAGAGGAAATGGAGGAGGAGGGGCTGAGGCCGCTATTTGAATTGGAGAAAAAAAAATAGAAGGAAGATAATGTATTTTATTTCATCTGTTACCTAACATTACCTATATTACCTACATTTAGCCCTTCTAAGATCAGAATTGTCATTGATTTGCTCCCTGAAAATAAAAGCAGTTTTTTTTTTTTTTTCCCTGGTTCTAGTTATTTTTTCTCCTGGTAACCTTTTACCCTTTTCTGGACCTGGAGGCCAATGAATTTTTAACTCAAAATGATGTAAATATGTGTCTGGAAATAATGAGAGGATGTAATATAAGACAAACATGACCCTATAATTCCATTATGAACCTGGGCTGATGCTGGAATAAGTATATTAAGGTTAGAAATTTGTACTACCTTATTAAATACTCTAACTGGGATATACATTTTTTTGAATGTAGAAAATCAAGTTGAATTAAGTCTCTTATTTTGTGTGTAAGGATAGGGATGGGAGGAAGTATTAATAGTTCTTGTTTTTCTAAGCTATTCTAAACTGATTAGGCACCCCTCATCATCTGGTAAAAACTGCTTTAAGTTTAGGCTCAAGGGTTTCTGGAAATTTATCTCTATATTGCCATTTTTTAATATTGGTTATTATGATCACTGACTTGTATATACAAGTATAATACATATATTTGTACTCTAAACTATAAGCTAAATAAAAACAATGAGTCTTCCTTGGTCATCTGTGTTTCTCAACAGCTTGCACAGAGTGCATTGTGTATTACTGGTACTGTCAACTGGTACCCTGCTGGAATTATCTCAGTGTCATGGATTCAGGCCCACCTTGGCCACATAGGACTTTCATTGCAAAAAAAAATTTCGTTCACATAATGATACTAGAATAGGACCATTCTGAAGGCTCTGCATGCCCTCCTGTCTGTCACCCTGAGCAGCCAGTTCTAGGTAACTGTAGTATCTAACAAACCTGGTTTGAGTCATCCATCTGCCTGGGAGTTCCATCACTGCATCTGCCCACCAAGTCTACTGATGGCTTGCATTAGGGGGAACCTAAAGCTTTAGAGAAACATGCAATGTTTTACTAGGACTGAGAGCTTCCCAGAGGCAGGAGATTAAGAGTCATGGCCACGACTGTACTTCTGCCATATCTTGTTGTAAAAAGAAGCAAAGAACCAAATATCAAGAAATTCTGTACTTAAGTAGGGGTCACAGCTTTATCAAGGCTCCACATATTAGAAAACCTTCAGAAGTATTAAGCCAACAAAAACCGTGCACTAAAATCAGGCTGCTGGTTCATTGGCTTCTTTTCTCAAATCCTCTGCCTGCCATAACTTGATGATAGGTCCCTACCTTCAGCATATCCCCTCTTGTATTGACCTGAAGTCATCATTGTTGGTTTATCTAAGTTGGCTTATTTATCCAACATAATTTGTTTCGGGTCAAGGATATTTTGCTGTATCTTATTTTCTATTATTTTTGGCTGAAAATCATTTGTCTCCATTGAACATGACACCAGAATTATACCTTTTATTTTTTTCCAATTTTCAAAGTAGTGGGCTGAATAAAAATCGATGATCTCTTCTAAACTTGAGGGTCCATGATGCTAGGCATTCCTTTTCTTCTTTGTGAGATTAAGTGCCTTCGGGTCCAATAAATGTGAAGGGGCAGGATATAAGACAATGAGGAAAGGAAGAGTATATGATAAATATGAGAGCTTGCAACCTACCTAAAGCCATTCAATTTTAAAATAAATTTAAACATTGTGATGAACAAACAGAGCACAGCTGCATGCAGGATTACACCTCAGGTCTGCCTGGTCTACCTGTGTGATAGCCTTATGTTGAGTCTTTAAATGCACACACTACATCTTAGGTAGAGCCATATTTGGACATAGGCTGACTTTACCAATGTCTGAGACTGGCTGTCCCCAAAGCCTGCACTTGATGTGGGAATGGGATTGCAAGAATTAAAGGCATGACCATCAATCAGAGCTTGATGTCTGCATTCTCTTAGGAAAACCCCTTATTGACAGAGATGAAACAAATATTGTCATTGTTCCCAGGGGACCAAGTGTCTGTTAATTCTCAGGAGGATATTCCTATGCTAAAGAAGAAAGAATATGAGAATATAAGTAAAGATGTGGATTCTCAACAGTGTGCTAGAACAGAGAAGCTGCAGACACTGTAGAATTTGAAGCCTTTCCACACTCTGTCTGGAACAAGGCAGCCAGAAGCCTGGTAGGTGTCATGGAGCTCAAATTTAATTTCCCTAGGATTATTTTGTCTTTCCCAATGAAAACATTGCAGCTTACACAGATCAACTCTATGTTTATCAGAGAGCTGGAGGTAAAAATGCATCATGGGTTGTCCAACTTAAGGATCAAATTCAGTTTTTTTTTTTTCCTCATTAAACTTTGTTTTAGTGGGTCTCAAAATTCTGTGACAGATTTTTGGTCAAGTTGTTTCCATTAAAAAGTACTGATTTTAAAAACTAATAACTCAAAACTGCCACACAAAAAGAAACAAAAGTGGTCCACAAAACATTCTCCTTTCCTTCTGAAGGTTTTACGATGCATTGTTATTAACAACCAGTCTTTTATTATTAAACTTAAATGGCCAATTGAAACAAACAGTTCTGAGACTGTCATTGCTGGTGACAGCAAAAATGACCCACCAATGGAAGCAGCAGGCTTCACTGCTCAAGTGATTATCCTGAACCATCCAGGCCAAATTAGTGCTGGCAAACTAAATTTTGATCAGGGTTTATGGCTAATAAAATTAAGATCCATATGTGGGATGGAGAACTTATTTGTATTTGCATGCTGAATATACTTGGAAAAACAAAGTTGACAATAATAACTCATTTATTCAATCACGTGAGGTAGGTTGGGAGCTTTTCAAGAAAGTCCTCGGCATGGAAACTTGGAAATAGTTCATTTTGAGGGGATTCACTAAACAGGGATGTACAGTGTATCATTTTTCTCCATTTTTCTGAATCCCACTCCTCTGACAAGGACAGACTATACTGGTAGAGCTTTTTTTGGTCTATAGCTCTTAAAAGGAACATTATCCATGTTGTCAGTGATGCTGGCACCAGGAGTATGAGCAGGATCAAATCCAAATACCAGAGGTAAGAGCCTGCATTTGTCACAGATCTAAAGGGTAGGCACAGAGAAGCCAAAAGCACTGGGAAGGGAATCTAAAAACAGGGAGAGAAGGCAAAGAGCTGTGACCATTCTGAGCAGGGCCAGTAGCAATTGCACAGCAAGGTGCAATGGTGGCTGTGGTGTGTGGTGTGTGTCAAGGGAGCATTAACCACATTTGAAAGGCTGAGACAAAATGGACTCTCAATACTGTGAGTAGGAAGTATGTTCTGCTCATCAGCCTTATTACCTCTTTTCTCCCTATGACATGTCCATACATACCACTAAAGCTCCTCCATAGCTCCTAACTGAGGTCAACTTGACACAAAAGTCCTTTCAAAATATTGGCAATAGAAAGAAAATCTAGCTACTATTTCTCTTCTCCTTCATACCTTTCTATGTCCACCCATCACCCTCTAATTTCTTCCATCTGGGTGCAACCTCCTCTTTACCCTAGCAAGAAATACTCAGAGACTTTCCATGAAAGGACAAAGGCTCATGCCTGGCCATTTGTTTTCGCCACTTACGATGATCTTCCTGCTGGCGGCTGATCACCTAAGTAATAACAGCTGGTGTCAGAGGAGCCCTTCCTTGGCTCCCTGAGGTGCTGCACTCACTCACACTGCCCTGCCTCAGGCTACTGTCCAGTCTGATAAGTGGTGTTTGGTACTGAAGATCTAGCTGAGGTTTGGAGCCCGTGGTTCTGGGAGTGATGCTCAGTGAGACAGCTGAGATGAGGAAAGAATTAAAAGAATATAGAAAGGTACAGAGGGTAACACCTGTGTTTGCACAATTCTGGTGGACAAATTTAAATATTTGTGTATTTGTTTCATGTGTTTTTGTTTTTTGAATGAAAAAATAAAAAATTACCTTTAAATTTGAAGTTCCTATTGACCCATAGTCCAGTCCCATGATACTCATTTATACAACCATGAATGTGAGTGTGTGTGTGTGTGCGTGCATGTGTGTGCATGTGCATTCTTGTATGCATAATTTTTTAGTTTGGTGTCAGCAAACTTTTTCTGTAAATGGCCATGAAAAATATTTTAAAATTTTCGTAATTTTCAGGTAGATACATACCGTCTCTATTATGTATGCTTTTTCTTCCTCTCTGTTTTAAATAAAATTCTTTAAAAATATAATAAGCCCACAGCTTGTACAAAAACAGGCAATGGGCTGAGTTTGCCTCTGCATTGTAGTTTGCCAACCTCTGTGGCAAATCAATTTTATATTTTGACATACGTGTACCATGTGTAATAAAATAAGATTTAAGCCTCCTTTAGTTTCTGTTACTATAGTGTCTGTGTTTTATGTGAGTACATGACCACTGACCACATTCGTGATATTAGACTGTAACATATTCCACTTAGTTTACTTGATGTATAAATCTCAACAGGTAGTGATTTCAGAAAAAATGATGTCAAAGCTCCTTGTCTCTTTGGAGCTGTAAAGTTTGGAACTGTATCAGAAAATAAGGATAGATTTGAAGTATAGCATAAAGGTCTTAAATGAATGCTATGAAGAACCTGTTTAAATGTACACCATTTTTTATATAGGAAAAATTATATTACATTATTGCTTGACACCTAAGATTGAGCTATATTTAATTTAACCAGCAACTGAACTTGGTTATGGTCAGTAAATAAAGCTAAGAATTTCTGTCTATTGTTGATGTTTTGTTTGACCCAGGCACAGATAAACAACAGACTGATTTATGATGTTTCTTCTCAATGCCTCAGAAGTTGAAGTCTCCACTTTCCTGTTGATTGGGATCCCAGGGCTCGAGCATGCGCACATTTGGGTCTCCATCCCTATCTGCCTCATGTACCTCATGGCCATCCTGGGCAACTGCACCATCCTATTTGTCATCAGAACAGAGACTTCCCTGCATGAGCCAATGTATTATTTCCTGTCCATGCTGGCCCTATCTGACCTGGGCCTGTCTTTCTCCTCACTCCCCACTATGCTGAGAATCTTCTTGTTCAACACCATAGGGATTTCTGCTGATGCATGCATTGCTCAGGAATTCTTCATCCATGGATTCACAGACATGGAGTCTTCTGTCCTCCTAATCATGTCCTTTGATTGCTTTGTAGCCATTCACAACCCCCTGAGATATAGCTCCATCCTCACCAGTTCCAGAGTTGTGCAAATTGGGCTGGCATTTGCTATTAAAAGCATTCTCCTGGTGCTTCCCCTTCCTTTTACTTTAAAGAGACTCAGATACTGTAATAAACGCCTACTATCTCATTCCTACTGCCTCCACCAGGATGTCATGAAGCTGGCCTGCTCTGACAATAGGGTTAACTTTTACTATGGTCTGTTTGTTGCATTCTGCATGATGTCAGACTGTGTTTGCATTGCTATTTCCTACGTGTTCATCCTGAAGACTGTGTTGGGTATTGCATCCCATGGGGAACGGCTCAAAGCTCTTAACACCTGTGTCTCCCATATCTGTGCCGTGCTCATCTTCTATGTTCCCATCATGATCTTGGCTACCATGCATCGCTTTGCTAAGCATAAGTCCCCTTTAGCTATGATTCTGATAGCAGATGCATTCTTGCTGGTACCACCCTTGGTGAATCCCATCGTGTACTGTGTAAAAACTCAGCAAATTAGAGTAAAGGTTCTGGAAAAACTGTGCCTGAAGTCTAAATGATAGGGCAAAGGTGGAAGTTCCATTTTCTCTATAATAAATTATCTTAGGAGCAGGACAGTGTTTCATCTAAATAGGAGATGGTTTCATTTACTTCATAGTTCTTAAATTAAGATGAATTAATTAGTCAAGAAATTAATTCTATCCCTTTGTGCTGCTGATAAAAAGAACCCCCCCCCCACCCCGCCAAAATTTATCAGTCAAGTTGATGTGATTTGCAAAGGGAGAATAATGTCCTTGACTAGCCAGGGGTGGTAATAGCAACCATTATATACTTTATGGTTTTTGACAGAATTGGTGTGGATTTGGCCAGTATCCAGAAGAGAGTAAGAACCAGGAGAGCAATCGAGGCTCTGCTGTGATAGACAGAGTTCTCTGCTCCCCTGATTTAGAAGAGTAATAAACCCATGGAGGCAGCCAGAGGTGCTGGGTTTTAGTTCAAAATAGATTTACTGCTTTTCATTTAAAATACATTCTTATATAATCACAAAAGAAAAAGAATGTTTTAATATCAAAAAATTTATCAATGTCTTAAAGCAGACAATTACAAATTTATCAGTGGATGCTGAAAAAGCATTTCATAGTATTAGGAAGGTAAGCCCATTAAACAGGAAATAAGGCCAGGCACGGTGCTCGCACCTGTAATCCCAGCACTCTGGGAGGCTGAGGCAGGAAGATCACTTGAGCCCAGGAGTTTGAGGTTGTAGTGAGCTACAATGATGCCATTGCATTCAACTCAGGGTGACAGAGTGAGACTCTGTCTCAAACAAAAAAGTAAATAAAATTGAAATATAAATTAAATATTTAAACATTATAAAGTTTATCTAAAGATCTAGCTGCAAATCATTTTAATAGGTGAAACCTGCCATTTCTATTAAAATCAGAAATGAGATTTAAACGTTCACTTCTACTATTATTTTTCATAATTGCTTTGATGATTCTAGTGAATTAAATGAAAAAGAAAATGAAATAATATGTGTAACTACTGGGGACAAGTTAACAATCATTTGTTTTTACTTATATATGCTGTATGCAAACATTTCCAAACATTAAAAAAAACCAATTGTAAGGCATTTGATAATTTGGTAACATGTTTTAATGCAAGATAAAACATATTTTATTTAAAATAGCAACGAAAATATACATCTATAAAATACATAGAAATAAAGTTAAACTAAGTAAATACTTTTATTGGAAATATAAAGATGCTGTTAATAATTTAAACACCTATCATATATTCTTGGATGCAAAAACTTATTATCATTAATGCTTATGTTCTTATATTTAACCCATAAATAGAATGTAATTCTTCTTAGAAATTTAAAGCTTTTGTTTGTTTTGTGAGAAAGGGATTACATTATATCACATATTAAGTAAATCACACTATGAAGCTACTATAATAGGTGAATGATATGTCACCATCCATAAAAAGATTTGTAAAGCAAAAGCAAAGTACATACACATATATGTGTTGTGTGTGTGTGTATGTATATATAATTTATAAGTGATTTACACAGTATTTGATATCAGTGAGAAAGAGAGAATGTATTTAACAGATGATTCTACCATTAGTGCATATTCTCCTTGATTAACACATATTTGGACTTTTGACACAGAAAGATTTAAAAGCAAAAACTATTATAACAATTTTAGAACAAAAGTATAAGACACTATATGTAGAATATAGGGGGCAAAGATATCTTTTTTAAAGCAACATATGAAATACAAAAATTTTTAAGGAAAGTAAAGGTAGATTTGTTATATAAAACTATCTATGTTTGCTTTTGAGTTGGTTGCCAAAAAAGGTCAAAGACAAATACTAGATTTGGAAATACACAAAATTAAGATCTTTTGCAAATTTACATTTAAAACAAAACTGTTACAGACATTGGTGTAGGCAAAGAATATATGAAGAAGCAGTCACAGCCACAACAAAAATAAATAAATGGGACCAGATCAAATGAAAAAGCTTCTGCACAGCCAGGGAAACTATCATAAGAGCAAACATACAACCTGTAGAATGGGAGAAAATATTCACATGCTACCAATCCGATAAAGGGCTGATAACTAGAATCTATATAGAACTCAGGAAAACCAGTAAGAAAAAAATCAAACAACTCTATTAAAAAGTGGGGAAAGGACATGACCATAAACTTTTCAAAAGAAGACAGACATATGAAACAAACATATGAAAAAATGCTCAACATCTCTAATCATCAGGGAAGTGCAAATCAAAACCACAATGATTCAGTAAAGTTTCAGGATACAAAATCAATACACACAAATCAGAGGCTTTCATATACGCCAACAGCAGTCATACAGAAAACCAAATCAAAGATTCAATTCCCTTCACAATAGCAACAAAGAAAATAAAGTATCTAGGAATATATTTAACTAAGGAGGTAAAAGACCTCTACAGGGAGAACTATGAGACACTGAGGAAG